>JAJPUD010015699.1:0-36513 GCA_023553655.1 Myrmecobius fasciatus | reverse complement strand
GGGGGGGGGGGGACTTTCTTTGCTTATTGGGAAAGCAGGTAGAGTATCACTACAAATATTAACTCGTCTATCAAGCATTTGATGCTCACAGAGTACTTTACATATATACCATTTGATCTTCACAGCAGCCCTGGGAGAGAGGTTGTGAATGGGAGCGTCCTTGGTTTAGGACTGGAAGGGACTGTGGACATAATAGAGCCAGGTGGGGCTAAGAAATGGCTTGCTCAAGGTCACACAGATAGTAAATGATAGAGGCAGGATTCTAACCCAGGAATTCAGAGGCCAAATCCAGTATTCTTTCCATTGTCCAACAGGAAGCCCAGGTCCTCTGATTTACAGGTCATAGGATTTGAAACTGGGGAGGACCTTAGAGATCATTATTATAAACACGCTGTTTTATGATGAGGAAACTGAGTCCCAGAGAAATTAAGGGCATATACCTAATAAGTAGCAAAACCTGCACTTAAACCCAGGTCCTCTGATTCTTTTTCAGGACAACACAGGAGAGATTCAGATCCGAAAAATTATTATCCTCTTATGTCATCTCCAACTGATTCAGTCCAAAGCCTACATTCCCCCAAACTGTTGCTGGGCTGAAGTGAATAGAGAGTGGATCTTGGATCCCAGAACACCTGAGTTCAAGTCTCACTTCTGTCACAGATTGGTTGTGTGACTCTGGACAATTCATTTAAGTTCTCTGGGTCTCAGTTTCCCCATTTGTAAAAAGAGGACGGTAATAGCACCTATTTCCCAGCATTGTAGTGAGCACTATGTGCTATATAAATGTTAGTCATTATTATTAGGTATCCAAAATCCTTACTTCCTTTGCCTCAGTTCCCTTCAAAACAGGGAAATTAATATTTCACAAGGTTCTTGTGAGGATAAAAAGTGATGATTGAAAATCCTTTGTCCACTTTACAGAAAGTACAGTTATTGCATATATTTATATCTATTTACACAATATAAACATATGCATATATACATATATATACATATACACACATACCTACATATATATGTATATACATATACACACACACACGTACATATATTCTTATACTAGACCCTTTTGAAGGCCAATAAGAATAATTGCTCTGATGGTAGAAAATTTCAGACACCATGTCAGTGAGGAAATCACTTGAGAAAACAGTCATCACTCTTTACAGCCACCTACTGCTGGGACCAGCTCCTTGCCCAGTGTCCTGACATTCTATCTATGGAGGTAGCGATGTCAAAACTATAAACTTCTTGAGGAAAGGAACTGTCTCTTTTTGCATCTCCAGCATTCAGTACAGTGCTTGACACATATAGTAGGTGCTTAATAAATGTTTATTTATAGATATATATTTAAATATACATATATATGTATAAATAAACATTTATTAAGCACTTACTATATAAGTAAATTATTTTTAATTTTTGCAAGGCAATCAGGGTTAAGTGACTTACCCAGGATCTCACAGCTAGTGTTTGAGGCATATTTGAATTTAAGTCCTCCTGAGTCCAGGGCTGGTTCTCTATCCACTGTGTCATCTAGCTGCCTCTTAATAAACATTTATTGTTGTCTTTCCATATAAATCTGTACTGAATATGATTCTGAAGAGGGTATAAAGGATACTCGTTTCACTATGTGTCCATTCAAGAAATATATTTCTTTAGAGGTCAGGTCATCCTGCATCTTTCTTTGCCTTTGCCTTTCCCTCTTCCCTTTGTCCTTTGTCTGTCTCTACTAAAATTGTATGTGCAAATTGGTTCTAGAGTTGGAAGCTTTAGAAATCATCCGGTCTGAACTCCACTTTTAAATGATTGCAGTTTGGAGTAACTCATGGGAAGAGAATATATTGCTTTGTCTCTTAGACCTTTGCAGATTGGTTTCAGTGCTGAGGTCAGTCTCAGGCCTGGGCTCTCTCTCACAACAAATATTTGAAGCCCTAAGTTCCTTCAGTTTCTTTATCTATAAAATGGGGGTAACACCTGTTGTACCTACATCAAAAAGTAACTGAGGTTCAAATGATCGTCAGGCTTTGCATCGCTTCAAGTGTGTAAACATGAATTATTAGTCTGCTCTTGGAGAAGCCAGTTTAGGGGATTTGTGGGGGAAAATGGTAATGGAAGTGAGCTCTCTAGCTTGTAAAGGCCCTACAACTGATCTGTGTTTTATGTCTTCATGACCACATTATTCCGTGCTGACAGAAGAGCGAGCATAATGAGATAGTGCACTTGGGGGAATTTGGATGCCTTTGTCAAAAACCTGGTCTAAGGTTTGAGCTCTGGCTCCCTCCCTAACTTTCTTATATGACCTTGACCAAAGATTTCCATCATTTGGGGGCTGTTTCCTCATCTGTAAAATGTGGATTAAAAATCATGTGGGTGGGGATGGAGGTCGAAGGCCCAGCCTTCAATACTGGCTCTGCTAATTAATGATTCCATTTAAGGCTTGCAGATCATTTTACACGGATGATATAATTTGATCTTCACAACAGCCCTGTCGAGATTCCAGGCAAGGCCACACTTTCCAGTGAGCTTTTCTTGGGTCCTCTCCCCCAACCCCCCAACCTCCAGCTACTCCTATTTTCCTCTCTAAACTTTTCTATTCTACTCAGCACAAATCTTGTCTGTGCCTATTTATATAAATTTGTCAAGCTTCTTGATGACTGGGATATTTTTCCTTCTATCCCTAGCCCTTTTTGTTGTTCAGTCATTCTTAGCCATATCTGTCTCTTCATGACCCCATTTGGGGTTTTCTTGGCAAAGATACTGGAGTGATTTAAAGTATTTTACAGATGAGGAAACTGAGGCAAACAGAATTAAGTAATTTGCTTAGGATCACCCAGCTAGTAAATTTCTGACACTAGATTTGAACTCATGAAGAGTCTTCTTGACTCCAGGTCTAACCTTCTATCCACTGTACCTTGCTGCCCTATCCCCAGTTCTTAAGTCTTGATAAAAATTTATTAATCCAGTGATAAGAAGCTATTATTATCCTCATGTTGTAGATGAGGAAACTGAAGCTCCAAGAAATTAACTTGCCTTTACAGGATGCACAATTAGCATCTCAGGTAGAATTTGAACCCATGCCCTCCCCACTCCAAGTGCAATGCTCTACTATACCCCACCTTCTTAAATTGTAGTTTAAGACCCATATGGGGTCTTGTTACTGAATGTGGGGGTCATGAAATTATGATTTATTATCAGTAAATGTTTGGTTTGTATACCTGTTTTATATTCCCATACACCCAGGGTCACGTAAAAATTTCTCAGATGAAAAGGGGTTGGGAGTGGAAAACTTAAGAAGTCTCTATGTACCCCCTAGCTCAGTCTCTTTGCCTACCTAGGTCTGTAGGATGAGAAGATTAGAGTGGATGATCTTTCAGCTCTGTGGTAGCCCATTGCTGGACACTGGTTGACTATTTTGGGGGAATATGTAGAAGCGAGTCTCCTTCTGATTTGAGCTATGATCTTTGAGGTCCTCTCAAATCTTTGATTTTATGGAACAAGGACAGAGATCTGTGACCCCATCAGTGTAGGGAACTCCCAGGTGAGGAAACTCCTTCTACCAATGTATTATATTTGCAATTCACCTCAGAGAACTGCTTAGAGCAGCTGCTATGTGCTGGGCCCTTTGGGAAGTCCTAAGGATACAAGAAGAGGCAAAATATAGACCCCATTTTCAAGAGCCCACTATCTAACCAACCAGGGGGATGACATACATGCAGAATGAATCGGGGATAGTCTCAGAGGCAAGGGACCATATTTAAGATTTGAATCCCATTTTCTTGATCTTCAGGTTGGTTCTTTCCACTCCATAATCCTAAAAAAGGTCTAGAAATATGTCAGCCTTGGGTTGCTATTGGACTCCAAGTGCTGGTATCCTGGCATCAACGCCACTCACTCAAAGCCCTTCATCTAGGTCCTAAATCTGCCCTGCCCTCCTCCCTCACCCCTTCCAGCAAAAGGATGTACCTGGGGACAGCAGAGCCTCTTCCCCACAGCAAGGACCCTCCTCTGACCTAAAGGCCATTTGGGATTGCCCCTGTGGTTTTGCCCCTGAACTTGCCCATGGTCGTGTTTCTCCGACACAGCCCTTTCCTGTTTTTCCAGTCTCCTTAACACAGACCCCCTTTCCCACACCCCGTACCTCCACTCCAGCACCTACTCTGTAACTCAGACACACTGCTGGCCTCCTGGATATCCCTGCATCTCCCCACTCCAGCTGTGAATCCCATCTTCTCATTTCTACATCTCAGCTGCCCTTCTTCCTTCCAGCCTCAGCTAAAGCCCCACTTTCAGCCATCAGCTTTTCCCATTCCCTTTGAGATCACCTCCAATTCATCCCGCAGGGGTCTCATTTCTACAGAGTTGTTTGAATGCTGTGTTCTCCCTTAGACTGGGAGGCCTTGTGCAGCAGGGTCTTTTTGCCTTTCTTTTTATCCCCAGTTCTTAACAGAATGCTTGGCTCATTAAAAAATTAATTAGTAAACAATAAATGCTTGTTGACTTGACAAGAAGTAGGACCTCTGGTGACAGGGAAAGAAGAATCAAAGGGCACAGTCATGGGAGGAACAATGTTCTGGAAGCAGCTTTCCATCATAGCCACTGAGCATTGCTGAGCTGGCATTGGGCCCTGTGCCAACTGCTCAAGGGCAGCTCAGCCAGGAGGGTTTCAAAATGCTTCAGAGTGAACCAGTGGAATCCTATGAATAATGTCAAGCCCCTAGGGAGTTATTGCCTCTTTGCCAGGAAAGCAGGCTCCCTAGTGTGCCCCTAGGGCAAGGTTCCATAGGGAAATTCCTGGGAAGTAAAAATAAATTGCTGGCATCCTGAGCCCCCTCCCTGGTCTGAAGCCCCCTTTTGGCCTCAAATGTGATTGTGGGGGGGATAGAAAAACTTATTTTTAAGAGTACCCCATTAAGAGAAGCATTTCAACCCTCAACTTTTAGAGGGAATATGAGTAATATGACCCATATTCTGCAGATGAGGAAACTGAGGTACAAAATATGAAGTGATCCATGGCACTGTCAAATGCACAGCATCTAGATTAGGCCCTCATCATCAGATTACCAGAAAGGTTCCATTTGTCCTGTTTCTCCTCTAATTCATCATATTCATCAGGCAACTGGCTGTTATATTACTAAAGCACAAGCATATGCTTTTGACCATATTCCTCCCTTGTTTAGGGCTGGCAAGTAATCTAACCCTATTTGCCTCACTTAAGTCATCTGAAAAATGAACTGGAGAAAGAAATGGCCAATCACTCCAGTCTTTGCTAAGAAAACCCCAATGGTGGTCACCGAGTTGGACATGACTGGCATCCTTCACAATCTGGCCCCAAACTATCTTTTCAACTTTTTACAGTGTTCCAAAAGTCTTGATGCAGTTTTAAGTCTTAATGGGTTAAAGATTCTTAGGACATCCTATACATTAACTCCCTTTCCCTTAATACAGTCAAAATGGCCTTCTTGAGCTTCCTTACATGTCTGTGCTCTGAGAAATTCCAAGGTTGGATTACCCCCCCACAGAACTCTTAGAATTTCCTCAAAAATGCTCAAGCAACACCTTATTCATGAGGCCTTTCCTGATCCCTATGGCTGTTGGTGCCTTCCTCTTGTTTCCCCCCTCTCCCCTATTACAAGTTATTTTTTTCTATTTTGCTTCTCACCTTTGAACCTATCGTCCCTTAGAACATAATCTCCTTGAACCATTTCCCAATTGATGGGCATCCCCTCAATTTTCAGTTCTTTGCTCTGAGAAAAACAGCTTCTATAATATTTGTGCATTTAGGTCTTTTTCCCTTTTTTTTTTTAAATCTCTTTTGGGATACATGTCTAGTGGTAGTATTGTTATATCAAAGGGTATGCATGATTTTATAACCCTTTGGGCCTATTTCTAAATTGCTCCACCAATTCATTAGTTCACAATTCCATCAACCATGACTCATTTCTCCCACATTCCCTCCAACATTTGTCACAGACCTCTTCCAAAAAGGGAAAGACAACACAAAGGGAAGCCAAAAAGTGGGAAGGGAATTGGAGTGGGGGAAGAAAAGGGAAGGGTAGAAGAGGAAGAGATAAACAGAGGTATGTGTAGTGGTGGGTCTTTCCTCAAAATGGAAGTTCCGGAAATAACACCAGTAAATGAGGGATGGAAGGAGAAGGTATTTTGAATCAGGATGGTGGTTTCCATGTGAATCCTTCAGACTGTGTGTCTCATCTTTCCATGTCCCTTTGTATATTAATCCACAGATTGTCTTGATGTCAAGCTGTACGTGCCTACCATTGTAACCTTGTCTAAATGATTGTTATTTCCCACAGTGACTTCTGCCCCTTTGCCCCTACTTGTACATATGGTCTGTCTTCCATTGTATGTCCCTGCTCTTTGAGATGCTTTTCACTTCTGACACTGATACCTACAGAGACACCAGAGTAGTTCCTGTGGGAAAACATGCCCCAAAACAAGAGAAAATTGGAGGATCAGCAAAAGAGGGAAGGGGAGAAGAGAAAGGGAAAGAGTAGCAGAGGGCTATCAGCAATTGTCCCAAGTGGCATTCGTTAAATTTAATGGCTGCTTCTGGAGAGACCAGAAGGGGCACTATTTCCAACATAACAAGGTACCTGGGGAGTCTTCAGGTTTAATGTGTCCCATAACGGTATTTTCGTTTTTGGTCATCTGGCAACAGACTGTCACCCGTCTCCCAAGCTCATGTTGCAGAGATTTCAGTAAGAGCTATTAATACCAACAAGACTTTTAAGACTTACAAAGTGCTTTTCAAATCTTCTCTCATTTGATTCTCACAACTCCTCCCATTTTACTGATAAACTGGACTTGCCCAAGGTCACACAGTGAGTGTCCAAGCTCCAAGCTCTATCTATTGCAACACTATTTCAAGTCCCTTACCACTTTTCTCCTGGACAGAAGAATTTTTTCCTCCTCCATTCATTAGTTAACACATCAACTTGTTTAATTTTGAGTGTGTCTTTCACTAGGTGTTTTCTGCCTGGGTTATGTCTAGGTAAGTATCCCTGGGTCTACTGCTGTGGCCAAGATCTCCTTGCAACAACCTCCATCAGGTGAACATGCTTAGGTGACACCACTGGAGGAGTATTCACATTTTTGAGTAATATTTATAAAAAAATCATCTAGTTTAAGATATGGTGAGCCTATGATCTTGGAGTGAGACCTGAATCTAAAAAACAAAACAAAAAAACAACACATACCTCTGAGGTTTACAAAGCTCTTAAACACTAATTTGATCCTCCCCAACCTCATCTGGGAGAGGATAGTTTATCTCTATTTTACAGAGGAGGAAACTGAGGCAGACCAGGGTTAAGAGAAGGATTTGAATTCAGATCTGATTGAACCCCAGCCCTCCTGAGCTACCTCTAATGATCTGACATTTCTCTGAGCTTGTTTCCTTTTCAGTAAGAGGAAATAAAATTTGCATTCCCTCCCTTCCCAGATTGTTGTGAAACAAGCATATAATGGAAAACATAAAGCTCTCTAGATAGAGGGTAGCATTTTTAGGTGGCTAAGTGGTAATACCTAGACCCAAGTTCAAATCCTGGCTTAGACATTAACTCTGTGATCTTGGGCATGATACTTTCTCAGTTTTTTCATACGTGAAATGGGGATAGCACCTATTTCCCAGTGTGGTTGTGAGGATCAAAAGAGAAAATATTTATAAAGAGCTTTGCAAAACAAGAGCTAGCTATGTAGATGTCCTTTTCCTGCATACAATAATTCTATTATACATTTAGGACAATAATAGCATCCTTTTTTATAGATGGCCAACATCACACAATTTATAGCCGAGTTAAGAATCAATATTCAATTCATTTTAACAAGCATTTATTAAACCCCTAAGTGTCAGAGACAATAGATATACACAAAGACAAGAAAAAAATAGTGTGCTCTCAGGGAGCTTCTTGCTTCATCCCACCTTCCAACCCTAACTAAGGGGAAACACAAAAATGTTAATACAAAATGAATGCAATTAGTCAATCTGATCAATATGTATTAAGCACCTACTATGTGCCAGGCACTACACTAAAAACCGGGGATATAGTCTCTGCCCTCAAGCAGCTCATAATCTAAGGCTGTGGCTCCGGATTGCCTCTGGGATCAAATACAAAGGTTGTCTGGCATTCAAAGCACTTCATAATCTAGCCCCCTTACACCTTCCTCCCCCCTTCAGTCTAGTGACCCTGATTTCCTGGAGTTGCCTGGAACAAGACACCTCTTTTCTGGGTTCCTGGCTGTCCCCCAAGCCTGGAATACTCTCCATCTTCTCTATTATTGACCTCCCTGGCTTTCTTCAAATTCCAATTAAAATCACACTTTCTACCGAAAGTTTTCCCCAATTCCCCTGAATTCCAGTGCCTTCCCTCTGCTAATTATTGCCTAGTTAGCCTTCCTGTAGCTCTCTCTCTCTCCATATATATATGTACTTGTCTGCATATTGTTTCCTCCATTAGATTGTAAGCTCCTTGAGGGCAGGGAATGTCTCTTGCTTTTTTTTCTTTTTCTTTTTTTTTTTTTTTTTTGTATCCTTGGCTTTCTAGCTTTAGCTCAGCTCCTGTTACATAGGAAAGTATTAAGTGCTTCCTGACTGATGGGACTGGTTGTGAAGAGCCGTCTCTCCTGTGATAATACAGTGGGTTGTCACAGGAAAACCAGTGCACATAGAGTCAGAAGTTACGGGTTCAAGTTCTGAGGGTCATTTATTTGCCCATTGTGTGATATTAAGCAAATGATTTTGCTTCTCTGGACTTCAGTCTTCTCATCTGTAAAGTAAAATAATAACTTCTCTGATCGCCTCCCAGAACTGTGTGAGAATCATATGCAATCACAAAGACGTGAATAAATTTTAGTAAATTCTGCAGCACAAATAATAAGAACAAGGCAAAGGGAGAAGCTATGCTATGTCTAAATCAGACTCATTCAACTGGAGGACCAGTCAGAGACCATTTGAGATGGCCAAGGCCTTCTTTCCTTCCAGGCCCAGAGTACTGAAATAACTAGCCTACAATCACTTAGCTACTTCTCAGCAGGGTTAAGACCAGATTCCAAGGCTCCTGACTCCCCAGTTTCTGTGCTCTCTTTCACTTAAGGCTCCTGTTTCCAGCTTCACCTATATAGACCAAGGGAGGAGTTCTATAGATTTAGAGCTGGAAGGAATGTTCTCTAGTCCAGCCTCTTCATTTTACATATGGGCAAACTCAGGCCCAGAGAGAGTAAGTGACCCCTCGAGAGACTCACAGCTAGTATCTGAGGCAGGATAAAAAGCACGATTTTTGATTCTAAGACCAGCACTCCGTCTCCTGTACCACTATGTCTCTCCAAATTTAGGGCATAAATCTCTTAGAAAAGGGTAAGACCCAGGAAGGGAAGGATCTAAGAAGTCACCAAAGGCTTTAGGATTCTAAATGTCTAATAATCAAGTCTGGGCCATCTCACTGACCACAAGCCAAAGGCAAAGAGGATATGGATTCAAATAACCCATTTTGTGTTCCCAGCTCTGTGGGTTAATGCGCCTTGGGGATCAGAACATATTTTTATGCAGACAAAAAGGGATCCTGTCTGATTCCAGTAGAATATTCTAGGATCAGACTATTTTGGCTTTGGGCTCCTTGAGACATCCCATAACACAGGCTTATGGGGATTATTTTGCTCACTCCCTCTTTTATAGATGAGAAAAAGTGACTGCCAACACAAGGGAAAAGCCAGGAAGTATGAGGCCTACGTCCTGGTCAGGAATGTGGGTGTGGGTGGGAAGAGAAATGGTCAGGGGAGGTCAAGGAGTCCCTCCAGCTTTGTAAACCTTCATGTGCACTATAAATGTGAGCCATCATTAGGCCATTATTCCTCACCTTGATATCTACCCTGAGTTACTTATCTAGGAATGCAAGAGGAAAATCCCAGTATCAGGATGAGCCTCATGGCAGGAAGTGGCTCCAGGGTCCCATTTTCTAGAACATTATCTCTTTTTCATGATCCCAAGAGGTCCCTAAATTGCTGATTGGCTCAGACACTTTTGATACTATCTCCATCATTCTAGATTGGTCTCTGAGCAAATCCCAGCTTAATTTAGAATTAAATTAAGAAGCAGAATTTTCTCCTACCATTTTCCCAAGAGAAAGCCACTTCTACTATTCTCCTGAAAGCCTTTCCCTTCCTTTTTTTCCTTCTTTCCTTCTTCTCTTCCTCCCCTTCTGCCTCCTTGTTGAATTAAATTAAGTTGAATGCTATTGAGTGGAGGAGATCCTTTGGACCTCACTGCCTTGGGACTCCAGCTAGACCAGGCCTATCTCAAACTCAACAAGCCTAGCTGAAAGCAGAACCAGCTCAGAAGTATAATAAGGCAAACATTCTACCCCAAGTCCTCTAGTGAGTAGTCTTGTCTGCCCTGACCCAGGTCCTGGTCATTCTAATGGATATCTTCACTGATGCGGAGATCTTCTGTGATGTGCTGGAAGCTGCCAACAAGCGGGGTGTGTTTGTCTGTGTGCTCCTTGACCAGTGTGGTGTCAATCTCTTCCGGGAGATGTGTGACAAGGCTGAAATCCTGGATAGTCACCTGAAGGTAAGAACATCTCTGAGCCTTCAATCCTCTGTCATCTGAAAGGGAGGTTTCTAGGGGAAGAAAGGAAGGAAGGAAGGAGGGAGGAAGGGAAGAAGGGAAGGAGAGAAAGCAAGCAAGAAAGAAAGAAAAGGAAAGAAAAAAGAAAAAGAAAAAAGAGAGGAAGGGAGGGAAAGAAAGAAAGAAAGAAAGAAGAAAGAAAAAGAGAGGAAGGGAGGGAAAGAAAGAAGGGAGCAGAGGAGGGAGGGAAGAAGGAAGAAAGAGGACCTGTAAGCAACCTTTTTTTTTTTTTTTCCTGAGGCAATTGGGGTTAAGTGACTTTCCCAGGGTCACACAGCTAGGAAGTGTTAAGTGTCTGAGGTCAGATTTGACTGTCAGGTCCTCCTGACTTCAAGGCTGGTGCTCTATCCACTTCGCCAACTAGCTGCCCCATCACATAGTTCTATATCAAAAACTAATGTCCCTGAATAAAACAGGACCTCTTTCCATTAAAGATTTATTTTTGTAGCCAATAGTCAATAGGGACACCTTCCTACAGCTTTTCTTGGGCACCCCAATTTAAATTTGTATTTTTGTTAGAAACAGTCTGATCCACTGCACATAGTAGGTGCTTAACAAAAGTTTCTTGAATGAATGGCCAAATGCCATCAATGATGTTACAGAAATATTTGTTGAACATTTAAAGGAAATCACAAAAAAATGGGTAACTACAGATACATCCCTTTTCACCAAGGAAACCTGCTTGGTAACTTCACAGACCAAGTGAGTTCTGGTACACATTATCCTGATATAAATGGTCATTCAACAAACCATCCATCCATTTATCCATTCATTCACCAAGCATTTATAAAGGTACTACTTTGTACAAGAAATCATCATCCCCATACTCAACATACAGCCAATAGAATAGGAACAATTTACTAAAAATTTCTCTTCCTTATACCCCCAAATCTTGGCTCAACACTAGTTGAGGGCATTAAAGGAACCATACAGTTTTTGTCTGGAAGACCTTGGACATAAACTGAAGTCTCCTGATTCTTGCAGCAATGCTCTTCCTATTACATCAAGTTTCCTTGAGTAGGATCCTAATTCTATAAATTTTATAGGATTACAGAGGGAAAAAAAACAAAAATCACAAAAACACCAAAAAAAAAAAAACACCTACCAGGGGGCTTTGGCAGTAATTTAGCTCAGCTCCCTCACTATACAAATGAGAAAACAGAGGCCTAAAGCCATAGTAATATCGCTGGTTAGAGGTAGTTATTTTCAGGGATAATGCCAGAAAATAGGTGATTACAGGTGGAGAGTGGTCACCCTTAGGATGTGAAGTGGTCTGTTTTTTTTCAAATCTTTTCTGGGACACAGCTAAAGAACAGTCCTATCTTGTATCCAGAATATTCTTCTCCACTATATATGGGCCTATGTGGTTCATAGGTTCAGATCACTAAACCCTTTTCAATGTTAACACTGATCATGGTAATAATAGGTAAGCATTTTTAAGCTCTTTAAGGTTTGCAAAGTACTTTTCAAATATTAGTTCAGTTGGTCCTCACAATATCTGTGGGAGAGGAGTGCTATTATTATTCCCATTGTGCATTAAAAAAACAAAAACAAAAACAAAAAAAAAAAACTGAGGCAAACGGGTTATATAAGTGACCTGCCCAAGATAATATAGCTAATAACATCTGAAGCAGTATTTGAACACAGTCTATGCTGACTCCAGCTCTAGCATTCTAGATAGAACAGTAGATACTAAATCACCTGGCTACCTGCTTCAATTATGTGATCTCTAATGCCAAGTTTACTCATGTTGGTGCCTTTAAAATTTGGATTTTTATTAAAGTTTGAAGGGATGTTTGAGAACATCTAGTCTAATCATCTCAGGTACAGAGCTTCCAAGTTGGAAGTAGGCTCCCCAACAAGCAATCATCCAGTCTTTGCTTGAAGACCTTCAGGAATTGTGAACTCACTATCTTAGGAGGCAGATCTTTTCACCTTTGGATAGCTTCAACATCAAACCTAAATCTAATTCTATCCACTGTTCCTACTTCTGTCCTCAGAGGTCAATCAATACAAATTTAATTCCTTGCCTATATGACATGCCTTTAAATTCTTTAAAGTTATGATGAACTTGAGGTCCTTCCTGGTTGTTTTCTGTTCATTCTCCAGATAACTAATGTTCTTTATAAGTGTTCATAGCCAAAGCTGAACATCAAGGGAAACTGAGGCCCAGGAAGTGAAGGTATTTGCCCAAACTCAAATAGGCATTAAAAGAGCTCATATTCAGGCCCATCCCTTTTAATTTCATCTTACCTTCTTTCCACTATATCATTTGGTTACTTTAAGATGGAGATTTCTATGAGAACTGAGGGATCATTTGATAATATTCTAACATTCCTTCAAACAGAACATTTCAGTCCGGAGCGTGGAAGGAGAAACCTACTGTGCCAAGTCCGGCAAAAAGTTCTCAGGCCAAATCCAGGAAAAGTTCATCATCTCTGATTGGAGATACGTCCTCACTGGATCCTACAGGTGAGACCCATTACCTAGCATTCTCACCTTCGGCTGGGAGTGGGGGTGGGGATAGAGGGTGGAGCCTGCTATGAGCCTGTGCACACACTGAGCTAGAGAGGCAGAAGTGAAGGGGAAGAGCATTCCTGGCATGTGTGGCAAATCCTGTACAGGGAACAGAGAGAGCCCGTTAGACTGGGGCAGGGAATGTGAAAGCTTACCTGGAGCCAGGCTGGAAAGGACTTTAAATGCTAAACAGAAGAGTTTGTCTTTGATCCTAGAGGCAATAGGGAGCCGTGAGCTTCTACAGCAGAGAAGGGTCATCTTCAGATCCATGCTTTAGAAATATCGGCTTGGCAACTGGATGAAAGCACAATTAGGGGGGCTATTGCAACAGTCCAGATAAGAGAAGATGAGGGTCTGAAGTAGGGGTGGGAGCATGTCCCTTTTTTCACTTCCTCTCTACTCCTTAGTTAACTGCCAAAACTGATATATATTAAGCACTCACTCTCATGGAAATTTAAAAAAAAAATCCAACAACCACCATAACGGCTAGTCCTTGCCCTCAAAGAGCTAACTATCTAGTGACCCATGGCACATATAGGACATAACTAGAGAGAAAAACACTACAAAGAAATAAGTAATCAATTATCAGACTGTGAGATACAAACAAAAATTTTAGTAAATGGACAATCATTGTGGGTCAAAGCCAGACAGGAAAGGAGAAGGATCTGGAAAAGGAAAAGGAAAAGGAACAAGAACCCAACTTTGAGATCTCTCAGGTCTGTATCAATTTGGCTTGGATCAACTAGAGATGTTCCATCCTCCCTCTTAAGCCCTTTTATTTGCCTCACCTGTAAACTACCTGTCGAGATGGGATCATTGATAATTAGATCCTGGATCCTGAATACCTCAGGGCATTCCGACAGATGCCAGTGCTCAGTTTCTCCAAGCCGGACCACAGACAACAATGGCATTAAGTGACACCTCAAGATGGTAGAAGGAAGGCCTCAAATGATCCTGAGGGCAGCACAGCTCAGACCAGATAGGCTGCCAGGTCCCTAAATCTGCCAGGAAGATGGAGAGACAACATCACAAGCAGGGCCAGCCTCTACAAGTAGTGGCTGTCAAGACAAATCAAAGGACAATCTTTTTTCATATGTTTTGCATAGAGAAGAATGGAAATAGGCCACATCCCAGGTTGGAAAAAAACCACAAATTCAGTTGGGAGAGTCAGTCAACCAGTGTTTCCAAGGTTATATTGGTTTAGATATAGAGAAATTATGTAATATGCAGATCCCACTCTCCAAGTTATAATCCACCTGAAGAAATCAATTGTTCACAAATGAAACAGATGCAAATGACATGAGTGTATAAAAGTACTCATCTGGGTGATAGGAGTTCCAACATGATTCTTGGGTTTTTTGGCCATTTCCATTTGGTTTTCTTGGCAAAGATTCTGCAGTAGCTTGCCATTTCCTTCTCCAGTTCATTTTACAGATGAGGAAACTGAGGGAAATGGGGTGAAGTACCTTGTTCAGAGCCATGCAGCTAATATCTTGAGGCCAGATTTGAACTTAGAAAGATGAGTCTTCCTAATCACAGACCCAACACACCATCCACTGCACTACCTAACTGCCATATATAACCCTGAGAGGGAATTATCCCCATTTTCCAGATGAGGAATCTGAGATATTTGCCCAGAGTCACACTGCCAGTACTAGTAGTGTCTTGGCTCAGCCCTTCCTGACTCCAGATCCAGCGCTTTAGCTATAGGGCCACCTAGCTTTATAATTCTGCTCAAGACCAGACAGGGGTTAAAGAAATAGCATCACAGAAAATGTTGAAAGGTGAAGAGAAGACATCAAGAAAACACAGAGGACAAAGTATTGAACAGCTTCTGCTCAGTGACTCTCCCTTCCCTCCCACAGAGACCCTATTCCAACTGCCATGCACAGCTCAAACTTAACAGTTGGAATTGGAATTTGAAATTCCGTTGGCTGTTCCTAACCGGGGTGGAACTTTCTGGTTTGAAGCTGATACTTGTGAGCCTGGGCCACAGTCCTTGCTATTCAGTGACCAGAGGGAATCCATTTTACCATTTCAAGTATTTTGGCTTCATTGGTTCATTGAGATCTAGAAGGCATTTTGCACTGGATTTATTTTTCCTTTATTCTCATCATTCCTGGTGCATTTTAAGGGGAAATGGAATCCACATGTTTCTAATTTATAGGCACTTCACTCATTCCAAGTACAGTTTGAGAAGTGCTCTAACCAAAGGGCCCTCCTGTGCCATCCATCTGCCTTTTTTATGTTTTATTTATTTTTTTACCTCCTCCTGCCTTTTCTTCATGTAGTGGAGATCAAGAAACAGTAACAAGCTTTGAATGAAGCATCACCTTAAAAGGTGGCTGCTCCAGATGTAAGCCTGCAAATTGGGACATACACATTCAACCCAAATTTGATCCAAGTGTTTTCTGGGCACATATTTCTGAGCAAGATTGAAGAAAATGGGTCTATCCCTTGAGGTTGTGAGATTGAACCCAGGTAGCTCCAAATAGCTAATTTTGAAGAAAGCTTAAAAACAAAGACACGGGACAAAGAAAATCTTTCCCTCAGCAGATTCCCTTTCCAAATCCTTATTCCTATACAAATGTTTTCCTCTTGAGACTCCAAATTTCCCTCTTGGCTGCAAAGGAGAGAGGGAGTCTGGGTCCAGCTGGAAAAATTTGACATTTATTGTGACTCAGGAAAGAAATAAACAACCAAGTGATCTTTCCCTCTCCTCCTCCCCTCCTCAGGAATTCTTATATCCCCAAAACATGACATGGGGATCAAATTTAGAATGCTTCTCCCTTCACTAGACCAGAGTTGCTGAATTCTTTTTAAAATTTATTCTTTCCCTGCCCAATATTTCTTAATACTAGAGCTTTGCCTCTAAGTTAGCAATTAGGCAAAGGCTTTCAAGCAATTTTCGCAAGTTCCTGGGACAATCTAAGATCTGTTGCATGAAAAGTCTAGGGTGAAGTGATCCTAATGGAAAGAAATATAAATTCCCAAACCCAGCCCACCAAGATGGGATGAGAGGTTTCCCCGGAGGCCTGGGAACACTAAGATTTGGAAATGCACTAATGAACTGATGTGGAGATAAAAGGCTAAATAACAAGTTCCCACTATCAAGCATAATGAAGGGCAGTGATCCGAGGTGATTTCAGCATGAAGGAGCCAAGCTGAGCCCAGCTGCAACCCCAGTTTCACAGGAATTTATGATTTCCCCCTTCTTTGCCTGTGAGCTCCCTCTCTTCCCCTCCCCTCTTTCCCTTCCACCCAGAGCTGTTTATAAAAGACTTAGGGCCAAGGGATTGTTTCATGAAAATTCAAGTTGGGTCCACTCTGGGATCTGCAGGAGTTTGCCAGATCTGCTTCTCACATGTCGAAGTCTTTAAAAGACTTTACTTTGGGTGGGCTCCACTCAAATGAAAACACATTTTAGGCTGATTTCTGCCCCCTCTCTCACATCCCCACATTTTAGGGTTAACTGACAGGCTCAAACCCATGGGTGAGGTTAGTAGGACATCCCACTCAAGCATGTGAAGACTTCCCCAGGCAGAATGGGCAGATGAGAACAATTTATCCCAAAGGTCAGGAAGGCAGTAGAAGGAGTTGGGGGGGGGGGGGAGAAGGTGGGGGTGCTAGAGACATCACCAGACATCAAAGACACTAATGCACCCTGAGCAATCACCACTTATCCTGACTTTTGTCTTGCCCCTGGACTTCAATGACTGACCCTGCCTCACTTAAATCCAATTAACTTTCGAATCAAAACATCACCCAGTAATGTCATTGATCCTCTTCAAAAAATGAGAGAAGGAACCACAACTTGGGCCTAAAATGCTTCAGGGAAGGTGAATCTTGATGGACTCTCTTTACATTAAACTCATCAAAATGTTAATTTCCCTTCCTCCCCACCAGGACCATGGGTCAGCCTTTTCCTTGGAGTCCATAAATGACCTTTGTTCTAAAGAGAACAATTGTGGGAATTTTTGTCTTTGTTGATTTGCTTTGAAATTCACACTGGAAGATCCAATAGCATCCAGTAGCATTGGAAGAATAAGTCTTTAGCCCATGTTTGAAATGAGGAGCATGTTTGATTTCATTAGGCTGCTGATTATTATCAGGGTTATCATTGCGATAATTAATAATCCTTAACACTAATAATAACAGCTATTTGGAATAAGACAATGCATTTAAATGACAAACATTCTTAGCCATACAACAGCTACTGGCTTCTCCCATTAAGGGGAACCAGAGTTGTTCCAGTAGCAATATTATTTTAGATTCATAAATCACTACTGTTTCAAAAGATTGGCTTCCAGCCTGGCCATGGCCAAATAATCCTTCACCAACATGAGCTTCCCATGTCTTTAGCTTTAGGATGATCTTCACAAAGTCTGTTGCACCCTTGAAACATCTAAACAGAATCAGCAATTATTGGAAAGAGTTGGAGTTAGGAAGACCTAAGTTCAACCTCTACCTGCTTGTTTTCTTATCTGTAAAATAGGGATAATAATAGCATCTGCAGATCTGTTGTGAGGATCAAATGAGGTCATATGTGTAAAATTCCTTTAAGTGATCTATAAATGTCCCCTCTTATTATTGTTATTTGGCAGGAGATGAAAGTGAATAGAGGATATGGAATCAGGAACACCCAAGTCAAGTACAACCCCAGACAAGTTCCTTCATCGGTAAAATGGAGATAACAATAACATCTACCTCCCAAGTTTTTTTTTTTTTTGGAAGATAAAATATTTGTGAAATCTCTCTTAAAGCTTAAAACACCATAAAAATGCTAGCAATCACTATTAGAAAATCCCTAAAATGAAGCACTTACTTAAAATAATTATTATAGATACCACTATTTAACAAGTCAAATCAATCCCAATATCTATTCTCTGCTCTCCCTTCCCATTTTCTCACCCCACCCCTAAATATTTAGTTTCTGATTTAGTACACCCTACAAATAGGAACCTATAAAGTTGCAGATTTAAGACTGGGACTCCAAGCCCAAGCATTCTTGGCAAGGATGCTTTTTTTCAGCTAGACAAAGAGGAATAGAGATGAAGACATCTTTGCCTAAAGAGGGGTAAAAATACATGGATAGGAGTTTGAAAGTGGGATGAAAGGCACCTGAAATTTTTATTATTGTGATTAAGGACTCTCTCAATAAATTTATAAAGAACCTAAGAACATAAATAATAGCACAGATGGCTCATTTATTAGTCTTTCTCTGATAGCAACAGCAAAGGATAATTCCTTTCTAAACCCGGTAAAGCTAAGATGACCCTTTTCCACACATAAGCTTTCTTAAAAGATCTCGAGTTCATTTCAAATGAATTATGAAGATGCTATAATGTTCCCTATAGAATAATAAGCTCCTTTTCAGGGACTGTGCCATTTTTCAGCTTTGTATGCCTAGCACCCAGGACAATACCTTATATATTGTAGACACTGTATGCTTGTTTAAACATCTTCTGGCAAGATACTAGCTGTCTAGCCTATATTGCTTCCTCAATTTTTAAAAAGGGAAAATATATAGGATGTTCTCTCTTAAGTCCTGAAGGCATGGGAAACCCCCTTTGCCATATATATGTGTGTGTGAGAGAGAAAAGATTTGATAGATCAGTCATCAAAGACATCTGTCTTGACTTGTTACATGGAATAAAGCCTTGGAATAATCTAATCTACTTTGCCAGGTTTTAGACACACCTAGTTCAATAATGGAGTGTAGGTCAAAAATTGAATGTTCCAAATAGCTTGAGAAAACTAAATTTAGCTCTCAGAAAATAGGAAGTCATAAAGATTCTAGAGTAAGGCACCTAGTAACCTGTCTTTGGATTCAAGTGTAGTTTTTTTAAAGAAATACAGGCATAGAAAGCATTTAAATGGGAAGATGTGAACCTGTTACCTTTTTAAACATAAGCAAAAACAAGCTAATTTCTGATTGAGAACCTTCCTTTTCTTCCCAACAAGTCCAAGAACCTTTCTACCACACACATTTTACAACCTCCAAGGAGAATGAATAACTGCATTCTGAACACACTTTCTTCTTCCCCTTTCTCCCAGCTCCATTCTTTAAGTATTTTTATATCTATTGTCTCCTTTGTCACTTGGAACTGCCCGGCCTGGTGATGAGGAGTGGGGTTAGGGAGTGAGGGGCAGCTATAACTGGTATTGTACAGGAGATCAGAGGGGCAAAAAGGTTAAGTCAGTCACTGGAGGTGACAAGGCTGGGCCTAGAATCCCATTTGACTCTTTGGTCCCCCTTAGATGTAATTACAGTCTTGAGCTGAGAAGCAGGAAGCTAGAGAAGACATGGCCAAAATGTTTGGTTTTTTTTTCTGGTACCATAACTGCTACAGCTGACACTATTTTCAGAGACCTCCCTCCAGCCCTTGTGGGTGGTATACACTGGCCAGGAACAGGAGGGGCTCTTCACAGAAGGAGTGATTCCCAGCCTGGCCGCCCCTCTGCCACTCCAGGAGTTTAGTTCTAAAACCTAGCAGAGTTTTGCCCTGTAAGAGCTGCCTCTCCTTCTCACTCCCATTCCTCTGACTTGCTCTTTTTGGTCTCTCTCTCTCACCTTCTAGTTTCTCGTGGCTCTGTGGCCAAGTCCACCGAAACTTCCTCTCCAAGTTCACAGGCCAGGCCGTGGAGCTGTTTGAGGAGGAGTTCCGACACTTATACTCTTCCTCTAAACCTGTGATGGGCCAGCGATCTCCTGGACTGGTCAGGCCCCTCCAGCTGAGGGGAGGGTCCAAGGTCCCTCAGGACAGCTTCACTGACAGCAGCTGTCCATCTAGTGACCACACAACCTCTGACCCCTTCAGCAACCCATCTACCAGCAGCAATCCCTACCACCAGTCTCACACTGTGTCTTCAGGGCCAAGTAGCCCCTCCACTCCAAACCCTCCACTTTCCAGGGTCCATTCCTTCCAAAATGGAAGGAATTATATTTCCTGGGCACCTCAGCCACCTCAGGTCAGCTACCAGCCAAGGCATTTTGTCAGCGACTGCGCGGTGGGCCTCTACAGCAATCTCTACAGTAGGCCTGGGAGGCTGCGGCTGGAGGAATTGGCTGCAGGGGCTAGGCTGGTTCCTGGGTGGAGACCCTTTTCCAAGCCTCACTTGGTGTCTGATTAGTTCCTTGATTACCAACCAGCGTGGGACTGAAGCCTCCGGTACTCCGGGTGGAGATAGTCTTCTTTTGGCCCTATATTCACAGGCCCTAGGCTCTATCTGAAAGGCTATTGTAGGGTTTGATAATGTCTTCAATGGAGGAATTAACTCAGGAAAAAATTCTTCCAGAGATGAACGACCCTCAGACAAATGCCTCCAAGCCCCTTAGCCTGGCGTGGTCTTCGGCATCACTCAGTGGCTTCAACTCGGGTTTACTAATCATATTGCAGGCCTCAATTTGATTCTACAAACATTTATTGAACACCCCCAGACCTGAACTCCCTCCAAAGTTGCAAAGATAAAAACAGTAAAAACCACCTCCAGAGCTTGTGTGTTTGGTGGATGGGAGGTAACATGCCACTTGAAGATGGTGGAATTGTGCTCTTGCCTCCAGCTACTCTATCACTGTCCAGTCTGGAGCATTCAGGAAGTAAAACGCCCAGGCCTGGGAATCCAAAACATCATGTGAGGATTCTAGGAAGCCTGGAGTGGCCAAACTACTGCCATCAAGAAAGAGGATTCAGGAACATGAGACTGGGGTATCCCTGAGAAGGTCACAAGGGAGATAATTTAGGGATCAGATCCCAGAAATTATGTCCTCAAGCTATCTTCTCCTGCGGCTGCTGGACAATGTTATTAACCCTGGCAAAGCAGTATGTAGTCTAGACAAAAGTTTCGGGGTCAGGAGGGTGAATGGCAAATTTGGGTCACAAGGCTTTGGAGGGATAACTAAGGGCTGGGGGGGGGTTACTGGGGAGCTGGGGTGTCAGAGGACCCTAGTATGCTCTCTTGATTCCTGGTTCGACAATGCTATGAGGAGAACCTGGGGAAAAGGGGAAAGTGTCTCTACACAGGAACTGCCAGGAATACAGAAGCATGAGTATCCATCCACATCATACAGCAATGGCTGATGAATTGACCCCATGTGGAAACATTACTTCTGAATGCTCAGGAGCAACTCCTTGGAAATGATTTCCTTGCTCACCAACCATGCCCTAAATCCCAACCCCTCAACCTTCTCTGCTGTGGCCTGTTTCCTCTTAGCAGCCAACAGAGCCCAGCACTAAGCCTGAAAGCACTTTGTGCTGAAGCCCAAGTGCAAAGGCTTGGTGGGTGTCTTTGATAAGAGACTCTCCCCAGGGGCAGGGTTCCCTTGAATCACAACTTCCTATCAATGTTTATACCTTGTTCCTTCCTCCATTTCAGGGAAGGCTGCTAAATACCCTTACTTTTTTTGTCTTACACTTTCTTCTTGCCTTTTCTAACAGTCATCCAAATGCTGTTAGATCATTCAAAGACAAATGTTTTCCCCATAAGAGCTATGATATCATTGTAGCTGATGGAGTGAAAGTTGGATTAGACATTGGATTAGAAAAAGAGATTCTTTAAAAAGAGATCACTAAAATAGATCCATTAAGCATACTCCTGGGCATATACCCTAAGGTAGTCAAAGACAAGAAAATAAGTTCTGACATATCAAAATGTTCATAGCAATACTTTTTCTTTTTTGTGATAGGAAAGATTAGAATCTAAGAGGTAGGGGGAAAATACCCAGGAGCTGAGATGATTGTATTTCTTTTTCTTTCTTTTCTTTTTTTTTTTGTGTGTGATAGTAAGTAAAGACTAAGAATCCCATGAGCTGGATAATAAGATTGTATTTTTTTCTTGTGACAGGAAAGACTAGAATCTAAGGGGTGTAGTTGTGTAGTTCAGGCTTTTTGTTTTTGTTTAATGATGGCAAGAATCCCATGAACTGAGATAATGATTGTACAAACGGTGGCATTTTAACATAACAGAATATTACTGTGCTATAAAAATGGACAAATGTGAGAATCTTGGAGAAACAAGGGAAGACTTGTATGAATTGATGCAGAGTAAAGTAAGCAGAGCCAGAAAAAAATACACATAACTATGATACAAAGTGAAAACAATACCAAGACAAACTCAAGATTAAACTGAAATGACCAATTGAGGTCTTGGAAGTCTAGAATATTACCTATCCCTTCAGAAGTAGTTATTCTGTAAGAATTTTCCTTCATTTAAAGTGATTAGGGGCTGGAAGTATAACAGGAAATTACTGGAGTATAAAAAACAAAAAAGTATCAATATAAATTTTTTTTAAAAAAGATATTCAATACAATCAACTTCATTGAGCTTAGTTCCTCTCTTACTGCTCATTCCAATACCTCCTTTATACCCAAATATCCACTTTATATCCCAATCTTGGTCCCAGGTTATTTTTTTCCTATGAAAAACCTATTACTCATCTGTTATTGACTCAAGCTCCACCTTCAGGAACCCACAAACTCTCAATATTATTGAACCCTTGCAGGGCTAAATTCCTGACGACAACATAAATCTAATGCCCCAATTCTATGGCAGTATTGATGGACAGTTCAAAATTCTAATGCTACCAAGCCCCTTACTCTCATTTTGTTTCTACAGAGTGGCAGGACTGTCACATATATAGCAGAGATGAATCACATACTGAGGCCCTGTTTTCCCTGATCTTAGGTACCATTTGACATAGAGAAACTGTCACTCACTTTCACAGTTTCTTTCTGAAGAACATGTGCCAGAAAAACTGTAAGGAGAATCTGTAAATATTTCAGACATACAAATTTAAACATCTTTACAAACTTTTGTCTATCTACAAGACATGCTGAGGAAGACTTTTTTAATAATGGTTTCTCAGTTGAGGATATATAATAGAACAATGGTAAACCATGGCCACGGGCCTGAAGAGAAGTAAGGAGAAAATACTCTGTAGGTCCTTTCTTAATTCAGAGAGGAAGAAATTGATGGGAGTCAATCCCAGATCATTGAAATCATCAGAATTAAAAACTTTCATGACTTTTTTTTTTCATCAGACTGATCAATGAATGGGTGCTCAAAGCATTTAAGTCTTTATTATGGGATGCTTTAACCCACACAAAGGAAGGTTTGGCTAATGCTGATAACCAGAAGCAGAAACATGGGGACAGATAGTATTAGGAAAGGATACAATCTGGACGGGGTACTCCATTTTTGGAGCCATGACTAATACCCCAAAAGCATGCCAGCAGCTATCCCCTGAAAACCAAGACAGAGAAAGGATATCATCAAGGTATTTAGGTTTTCGAGGAAATGGAAAGGTCTCCTTGGGTTTACCTAACTGATTTTCCACTTCTAATATAACAAGAAAGGTGTTAGTTAAGAAACTTTGGATGGTTGTTTCCAAAATGGAAGAGAAGATTCCTGAAGAGGGAAGGACAATTTCCCTAGAAGAGGTAGCGTATCATAAAATAGGCTAGGCCTCAAAGCCTAGAGGGGAACCTTGGATTAGCAAATCTACCCAACTGGGTGTACATATATCCTCACTGCCACCAGAATGGAATTCAATTTTAAAATTACAACTGAACAAGTAAGGGAGTGAACTGATGTTGAACATGGGTCTCATCATTCAAACACTGACTTTTAGGGTGTGATAGCATGATAGGAGGAATGGAAAAAAAAATTAAAGAATTAGAATATTTACTTAAAGATTCTTTAGCATACTTCTTAACTAGCCTTGCAATCTGCACTATCAGAGATGTGTTCATAAAGAGATTCCTAATTTAGTGTATAATCATATCTTTTTGAGGATATCCCTCAAACATATTTGGACCTCATTTTTGCTCAATAATATCCTTCACCATTTCTTTGACCTAAAATAACTTGTTACATTTGACTCAATGGTTGAAGAGGAACTCTATTGGCCCTTGTTTCCTTTCATCCTGCTTTGATATTGTAAATGCATGCAATATATCTTCATAGTATTTAAAGAGTACAGTAGAGAACCCTGTAGTCAACCAGGTTGGGGATTGGGTAGGGAAAGAGAATCCCTGGATCAACATGAAAGCCATTACTACCTGGTGTCTACTGTCTCCCTCCCAAAATCCAAACCAAAAATGATGGAGACTCTAGACTCTTAAGAAAGTTTAACAGACCCCATTCCTTCATAATAAAGATGGAAGAGCAGAACCACCAAAGATTCCCCTATTTTGTGAGTGATTTTTCATGAACTCTTGAAATTTCTCAGGTTGAAATCACCTCCTTGGAGAGGAGTGTCTATAATCTTTCCCTATATGCAGTATATTTGGTCACAACTGAACCAAAAATAAGAATTGTCTTAGCAATCCTTAAAGAGGTTCAAAAGAAGAGTATGGAATTGAAACAAACTGAGGGACCCATTCCTTGAAAAGTATGCATTTTAAATCTCTTGGGTCCCTGAGTCTACTTGTCAGGGTCACACCTTACACATGAAAAATTGTAATTTAAAAGTGGAATGGTATTCTTTGGAAAGTAGTGAGTTCCTCTTAAAATCTTCAAGCAGAGGCTGGATATTCGCCTGACAAGTATGTTGTAAAAAGGATTCTTTGGAGCATGGTTTGGGCTAGCTGGCCTGTGAGGACCCTTCCAACTCTGAAATTTTATGTAAATCAGAAATAGGTATAAGCCAATTTGTGAAATACATTATGTAGAAGAATGGAAGAGGAAAGTCAGAGTCTCAATTCAACCTTCCTAATCTGTGACATGGGTCTGGAAGCCCCATCTTTCCTCCCTGGATTCCAATTGAGCTGCTGCTCATCTAAGTGACATCAGTTAATTCCAAAAAGGGGGCCACTAGTCTGATACTTTGTGAAATTTACTCTGCTTCTGGTATTTATGTCTGTCTCTACATTCAAGTAATTTGAAGATTTAATGGATTCAAAAACAAGAAGCTGGCCTTTTGTGAATACATACAGCATCAAGCCTTTATTCTACTACATTTTTATTCATATAAGAGAAGGCTTGCTTTAAGGAGATACCTGAGGACAAAAACCCAGGGACACTGGCAACAAAAAGTAAATACAAAAGCAGTAAGCAAAACCTCCAAGCTGGGGATAGAAAAGGGATATCAGGAAATTCCAAACAGGGCAGTTTGATGATGTAGGCTGTTGGATAATACAGCCAAATGTCATGTTTATAAGGGAGAGGCAACATCTCACTTTAGCAGGTCTGACTGATTTCCCATCTCTGATGTCACAGGCAGAGAGGCAGTAGGTATGTCAAGGAACACATGTTTCCAGAATAGAATTTTCTAGGCATAGAAAATTCCAGAAAAGGGCAGAGATGTTTCCAGCAATAGGTAGTAGAATGGTGGTGATGGTGCCTACAGCAGAGACAGTTTGTCACAAGGCAGGAGACCCCCCCCCCCCCAATCTGGGGTAATTATACAGGCACTACCAAACCAGAAGAGTCACAACTTCACACATCAAGGAAACTGCTGGCTTCTGAAGTCCTCTGAAAGCCCTACACTTTCTCCAGTATAACTGAAGCACTAGACTAGACATATGTTTGTATTTCTGCTGAAAAACAGAGTACATTTCTGATGGCCATTCCTCAACAATGAGATCTATAAAACAGAGGAGACTTGAGAGATTTTATTCTCATCATTTTCCTATACAATGTCAATGTACTTCTTAAAAAGGGTAAGGAGTATAGCATTGTTGAATAGGAAAGGAAATAGAGAAATATAGTTAAGGGGTATAGCTAACTGGGAGCACAATGTGTAGGAATAATTCACAATTTAACCCCTTTCATTCAATCCCTGCCTTTCCATAACTTAAGGATATAAATGGAAAGTGTGAAGAGGGTTCAGAGGGCTATAGGGAAGAAATGGGAACAGTCGATAAACAACTGCTAATGATTCTTAGTTATCAAAAAGGCATGGAAAAGTGCAGAGGGCAGGTTGGGAGGGCACTGTGATAGCAATATCATCAAATATACTTACAAAGGCACCTGGACCAAACTTAAAATGCCTCTCCCTTCCAGCTTCTCTATTTATAGCGGCTGTTGTAAGCACATAAATACCCACTAGGCTGTTGTAGAGTAACTAAAAAGATACCTCTCAAACTCTGCCCTGGCCAGACCACCACCCAGCTATGACTTCAGTTCTGGGCCTTGCACTTTGAGGCTTCTTTTGAAAAGGGGACAACTGAAAGAGGGCAGCTGAGGTCTTGAAACCACACCATACAAGACTCAATAAAAAGAATGGTGGATATTTGAGCCAAGACTTTAACAGGCCATCTGAGCTTTCCTTCTGGAAGAGACCCAACTTAATTCTGTACATTCCCAGATAACAGAAGTGGTACCAGTGGATAGAAGTTGCAAAGAAGCAAATTTGGGTTAAAAATAAAGAGCTCTCTAACAATTGTGGCTTGTCCAAATATTACTGGGCATCTTAAGGAAGGCAGGAGGAAGACTGGTATGACTAGAGGTCTTCAGGGAGAGGGGCCTGATAATTGCTTCTCAGGGATACTGGAGAAGGTAGTTATGCTTCAAAGTTGCATTGAAGTGGCTCCCTTCTAATATTGAGAGTCTAAAAGGGCTGGAAATAAAGACCTATTACTGGGTGGCTGCTCTCCCTCCTCAAACTGCTTTAGGAAGCAGTCCCGAGTAAACAATAAATATTGTCCAGAGAAAATTTCAGTGGACTGAAACATATCTTGAGGTATTCTCTTCCCAGAGCCTCTAGACCAATTAAGAGTGATGGTCAAGTGCCACAAAAACCTAATACTGAGAAAGAAAGGGCATGTAGCATTATAGATACTAGAAGTCAAAAAGAAGTTAGGGAAAGGGATCTGCTTTGAAGAAGGTACTCTTAAATTCTTGTGTATTAGCCCAGGACTAGAGAACCACACTTAAATGCATGCTTCAGAAAATGCATCCTTGGCAGGGGCTAGAATTCAGTTGTAAACACACTGCTAAGAGATTCCAAAGTGTTTTCCAATGAACAATGTTGGGAAAATTTATTCCCTGGGAAAGGGAGCAAGGGTCATCATCTCAGGAGAACTTCAGAATGAGAATAGGCAGAAGGAAAAGGGAGACTGGCACAAAGGATCTTCCACAAACCACCACCACTTTCCAAAAACTGAGCAGAGTTGTACTAAGTTGAATTTCAATGAGGATCAGCCAACAGCAACATCTCCAAAAGCAACCAGTCCAACTAAGCAACCTGACTCGGAGCAAAACTGTTGAGACTAGGTTTCTGGAAGAAGGGTTGCTTGTTGGTGAGTATTGGTATTTTCTATGGGCTCTCACAAGAGGACCACAGGTTTCTATTAACCTCTAAACTCGTAATTATTTGGAGCTTTATGAACCCATATATTTATAAGAGAAGTCAGTAACTCTACTTCAGAGGGTAGCCAGATAGTAAAGTCCCTAGATCATCTGACGAGGGAGTACTGGGAAGAACCCCAAGATTTACTCAGGCCCTTCAGGTTGGGAGGGAACCTGAGACATGATTTAGACCTGGTTTGAAGAAAAAAAACGGACTATATGCTGGAAAAAAAGGTCCCATAAGAGTCTTTCTACAGTCTTAATATGGGTTACTCCCATATTAGTTTGGGAAGCTCCCTTTTTGGAAGTCTTTTAAAAATTAACCAATTCTCTTCCCCTTCGAACAGCTTATTACACCCTTCTTAGAAAACAGGAGAGGGGCTACATGATTCAATATCCTTTTTGGTCTTATGGTTGTCTTCCTCAGAACAGAACTCCCCTGTGTAAAAATTCATCACAGTTTTATTCAGGTTCTCTGAAGGAGCCTTGGAGGAAAGTATTGACATATTTAGCCTTACATGTTCAAATAAGAGTCTGAGACTATTTCTTCATAAATAATTTCAAGCTACTGGCTGAGGAAATAAAACTGATTTAGCATATTGAGTTCAATGCTTTGAAGGCAATATAGATAAATTTAGTATGCAGCCTGAAATCCCCTACCACCTTCTCAAGCCCACTCAGCAGTATATATCATATTCAGAATCACTTGTGAGTTATCCCTTTGGAGCACTATTATCTACAGAAGAAAAAAAAAATCTGGTTGTTCATAGATAGTAGCATTCCCTTTTCCTCCATAAGAACCAGGCTTTTCCATCACTCCTTAGATTACAGATGGAATCCAGAAGGGGGGAAGCATCTTGCTCATTCACAGAAGGTGGTTTTTTTGATTGACTGAAGAGACAGAAATATGGCTGGATTCTGCAGAAAAGGTCCTTGATCACCATAACAAGTTCTGAACTGTAGACTGTTGCAAGAGGAATGATTGAGAACTAAAGGCAAACAGTTTCTGAGTCTGTTGGCAAGTATGCCCATCATTATCAAAGTTCTCTGGGCTATAAATGAAGTTGCAAATTCCAGCTGGCCTAGACTGTTCAAGCTCTTACAAGAATGCTTTCAAATGAACAAGTCTACCTTTCCCCCCAAAACTGCTAATGTTCTCCCTGTGCCTCAAGCTGCATTATCATCCTTGATTCTTGACTGATACAGCACAAAGATTACTAGATTTTAAAGAATCTAGTTTGAATCCTGGCTCAGCTACTTACCTGTGTGACCTTAAGAAAAATCGCCTACTGCTCTTGGCTGAAGTTTTCTCATTTGAAATATGAGGGAGAAAATTAGACAAGATGATCTCTAAGGTCCCTTCCAACTCTAAATCTACAATTCTATGATCTTTCTTCCCTATCTCATGTCCAATGTTATCGTCATGTCAATTGACTCTTGTATCAATTCCTTTCTTGCCATTCCTATTGCAATCATCCTAGTACAGCCCATTGCCTTTCTTCTAGACTACTTTGATATCTAATTGGTCTCCTTGCCTGTAACCGCTTCCTGGGCAAATTGTAATTCATTAGATCTGCAGTCATCAGTATGAATACTCCCTTAATCCTAACCCACCTATATAAATAGCAACCCATCTATACCTTCCCATCCTGTGCAATCCTTGCCCATGTTCCTCCAGAAATCCTCCCTCAAGTATCTTGTTTTAAATCATTTGTGGGTAACAGTGTGACACTTGTGTTGGCATCCCTTTCTCTTCTTATACGGCTGAGTTGATTCTTTTTAGACTCACACACTTCAAGATGTTGTTTTTTACACATAACTACCTGTTTATCTTCCTAATGCACAGCCTTAATTTGATCATTCCCCTCTTTAAAAACCTACAGTCTTATTTTGTCTTAAATCTGAAAGACATCTTACAGTTTATCTGTTTTAAATAAACACTGCTGTCTCCCCTATCCTCAAACAAAACAAAACATTCATTTGACCCATCCCTGCTAGCTAGCCTCTTCTCTGTTTTGTGGCCAAACTCCTTGAGAAGACTATCCATAATCATTACCTCTATTTCCTTTCTTCTTACTCTCAACTTGCCTGCTGGCTTCAGATATCTTAATTCAACTGAAACTGCTCTCTCCTAAGTGACCAATGACTTCTTAATTGACAAATCTAATGAACTTTTCTCAATCCTCATTCTTAACACTTCTGCAGCCCTTGGAATCTTTCTCTGTCATGACACTGCTCTTTTCTAGTTTTCCTCCTTGTGGTGTGATTGTTTCCTATCAGTCTCTTATACTGGATCTTCATTCCAGGCTACGCCCACTAAGAGTGGGGGTCACCCAATCCCTGCACCTTTTCTCTTCTCCCTCTATACTATTTTCACTTGCTGACCTTGTCATCTCCCAAGGATTCAATGGTCTCTACATAGATAATTCCCAGATCTATTTATCTGGTCCTGACCTCCAGGTCTCGACTCCAGCTGCCTACAGCACATTTCAAAATGGGTAGTTCATAGTCATTCTAAACTCAGCATGTCCAAAGCCAAACTCCTTCTCTTTCTCCTCAATTTCTTCCAAACTTCCCTATTGCTGTTGAAGGCACCACCCATCCTGCCAGTCATCCAAGGTTCCAACCTAGAGGTCATTCTCTCACTCCAATTGTTGTCTAGTCCTCAGTCTATCTTGAGAATATCTCCATACATGGCGTACCACACTGTTACAGGATCTTATCATCTTAACAACAGGCTGCTTAATGATGTCCCTATCTCATCTTTTCCCAAGTGCCCTTCCTAAAGCACAGGTCATTGTTAGCTCTCTATCCAAGTAATCTCCAATGGCTCCTTATTAGCTTGAAGTTCAAAAATAGTCACCTGCTTGGCTTTTGAAGCTCTTTATAACCTAACCCTCTGGCCACCTTTCCAGTCTTCTTATACATTATTCCAACAACTCTCAGCTCCTTATTCCATCCCCTGATCTTGACTTTCCTGACTGGCCTTCATGGCTAGTAAGTTTTCCTTCCCGACCTCTGGCTTAAGTCACATCTAAAATCCTATCTTGTTCAAGCTTTTTTCAGTCCTCCTTAATCAGTGCCTTCCCCCTGAGATTTTCTCCAATTTATCTTACACATATCCTGACTGTACAGAGCTGTCTCCTCTAGCTATGAAATCTTTCAGGGGCAGGGTGCATTTTTGCCTTTTTTTGAATCCCTAACACAATACAGTGACTGACGCTTAAAAGATGCTTAATAAGTGCTCATTCACTTGATTCTAAACTTTTTTTTTGTTTGGCTACATAAATAAGTCCAAACTCTTTAGTTTGATATAGCCCTCCATGAAGAAGACTCCATTCACCTTTCTAGTCTTGTCATGTCATTCTTTCTAGTCAAACACAATTACCTGACAGTCCCATATTAGTCTGCTTCACATCATTCTCTCAAATGGAATAGCCCCATTCTCTGATCATGGCTGCCAGGTGAAATCCCACTGATATGTCCAAGGTTAAATTTAAATATTTTCATTAGGAATTCATCCCTCTATACTTATGGAATAGAAGGTTTGAATGGTGGATTGAGAATATTTAATGAGGGAAGTAATGACAGTCATTAGGTGTTAGTATGGGTTCACTATGTATGCTGGATTTAGTTTACATGATTGGTTGGGATTACCGACAATTAGTATAAGGAAAATATCATAGACAATATACCTGCACAGTCTAGCAAGGTATCTGACAACTTCTCATATTATACTGAAAAGATGGAGATTTGACATGAATGATAGTATATAGTTAGATAAATTCAGAAGCAAATGAAAAAATACACCCAGAGTTTGGATTAGGGGACTGACAGTCATGTGGAGAGTGGCCTTTAGCAGTAGGTCTCAAGAGTTTGTGTTTAGTCCTAATCTATCATTTTTATTGAGTTGGGTTAATCTGAAAGTAGAATTTCTCTGAAGAACTCACAGCCTCGGCAGCATCTGGTTGGGAACTCACTTAATTTGTTTCTCTCCTCCCAACATTCAAGCAATCTCGGATTTCCTCATCACTTCAAAGGAATATTAAAATTCAGCTCTTTATCTTCAAGTTCTACCAATTTCCCCTATGGTATGACATAATCTTTTTTCATGTGCTTTCCTTCTATATTTTCTCACCCTTAGCAGCAGTATAACATCTACTATTTTCTATTTTCTTTCTCCCTGACCTCTGGATGCAGTTATCACAAAGTACATAGGCTCATGTACATTTATTTGGCCAGTTGCCCAATGATAATGTCAAGTAGTTGGATGGACAAAAGGATACATATGAAAATCTTGACACCTTAAGACTCCACCAGTTATAGGTTAAGAAAGTAGAATGATACCTTTTTTTCAGAAACTTCATTATCAGAAATTTAAAAAAGACATTGGAATGTGGCCCAGGCTTTCAAATCAGGGTTATGAAAAATATTATTAAAAACAAAAATAGCATCAAATGTACTAAAAAAAATATAGAAGCTTCTTGTCCTCAGGCTCCAGATGTTGGGTATAATTAGAAAAAAGAGGTAGAGGATGTAGAGGAAGGGAAGCCTTACTAGATCTGTGGGAGAGCAGGGTGGGCTTTAGTTATATGGTTCTTCTAAGCCCCAGAATTTCCCAGGAATAAAATTCTAGTAGCTGCCTGTTTACCAATCCTTCTTTCCCTTCATCCTAACTCTACCCACTCCTCCTCTAGAGATAAATAAGTGATCCTAATTCACTCCAAAAAATTACTACTTTACCTTTTTAGAAATTTCATGGACCCTTCTGACAGCCTGATGAAGCCTATGAACACACTCCTTCACAGAAATGTTTCTAAATGCATAAAATAAAATACACAATTGCAAAGGAAAACAAATTATGTTGAAACAGTTAAAAGTTCTCATATCCCAGAGGTCAGGAACTCTGGCCCTAAAAGGTTCAAATCAGGTTTATTTTCAAAACCAAACTTAAGAATAGTCCTATAGGGGTTTCAGAAAATCCTCCCTTTGCTCTGCAAATATCGCTATTAACTAGACGGAAATTTAATAAGACAAATCAATTATTAGAGATGAGGCTTAAAATGTTAAAAAAAAAAAATCTCCTTCTCCCTAAGGTGTGATCAGTCAGTAAATAAGTATAGATGCTAACTATGCCTTCCCTGTTTTCATGGGCAAGAGAGGAATAGGTACCTGAAGTAGAGCATAAGCGTCCAAAGAAAGAAGGGAAGGATAAAGGCAAATTGGGATTTCCTTTAGATTTGCCCTGTTTATCTTCAACTGCCTAGAAAAAGAAGCAATGCAGAAAGGTATTTTGTCTGCTTCTCATGATTTATAAGGTTTTTCGCTAATACAATTCTACCATAAAAAAGTGCTCAGATCTTGTGTGGCTGAAAAGATCATAAAGATGATAATCTCTTTACAAAGGTTTTCAATGTTATGTTTCAGTTTCTCCCACTCAATGTTTCCTGGTTTGCTGAACTCTAGGATTGTAAGTAATGCAGACCGACTAACTGCTGGCAAGGGCACAAGAACAGTTGTGAAAGAGAATGCTGTCCAGAGGTCTTTTTTGAGTACAGTAATGAGATTAAAGATGGTTCACAAAACAAGGAGGGACATTTGTGGTAGTAGTAATGCCTTGTCATGAGCCTTCCAGTCTCAGGCAATACTTGTTATTGTCAGTTAAGTCACTGATTCTGAATAACATGAATTTTCTCAAGGTTTGCAAGAAAGGGCTTAAAATTCAATACTAATAGAAATAAATATACTGGAAGTTTTAAAACAAAAAAAGGACATGAAATACAATGGAAATAATCTTGGGTGGTGGGAAGTGGGGATAGCTACTTTACAAAAAAGATAAAAAACCAATTTAATTAGCTACATTTCATTTTGTGCCACAGTTCCAGATGAAGGGGAAAAAAAAAAAGATAATCCAGAACAAGATTTTTTGGTGTGTTTTGTTTTAATGGGCTGCTAAGGCGAGATATGTATCTCTGTGTGAAACAGATTTTCAAAGGGACATAAATGGTCTTTGATCTTTCTGAACCATTTGTCTTCAAATTCTTTGGAAGATGCGATTACCAGGGCAGTTAAGGCTTCAGAGCCCACATATTTCACCTCTGCATGAACTTCATCTTTTATTTTTTCTGGAATGAGATCTTCTCTCATAACCTGCAGCAGAAAACAAAACAAAACAAAACCACACACACATCCCCATAAAACAGGCAGCAGATACAGAGGAGAGAGAAGAGAATGTGAACTACTGATTTCAAATACTTCCAAAAGAGCAGAAATGGGGACATTTTCAACCTAGAGAAGAAATGCTCATTCTTGTGTGCTGATGGAAAGGTTCCTTCTTTTTCCACAATGTTCTTGTTTATATCTCATTTTCACCTCTCCCTCAGAAAGTGCCATTAAAATGGACCAGATCAATAAGGGGATTCAGTTTTCCCAGAATAATGGGCTAAACAAACAACTCAAGGTCCTTCACAACTAGTCAATTCACAGAAAAGGCATTATTGGGAAGAATCTTACTGTCTTTTGGGATTCAGATTTATTCTAAACATTGTTCTGTTAAGAGGTCAAAACATGCAAGTTCTAGGGAGGTAGAAATTCCTCTAATTAACTGCTGAGACCAGTACAAGTGAGAAAGGAGAGGCACAAGGAAATAATGTATATAATTGGGGGAAAAGGGAAACTGAACAAACAGCTATGTAGAACATAATGAGGACACTCTACTGCTCCCTACTGGAGAAAAGTAAGTCCATGCAAATGCTATTTGGTCATGTCTTCAAAACTCTATTCAGGATTTTGGACCATCTTCTCTGTAGGACCTTTGGCAAGGTAGTTGTTAGGAAAAAAAAAATAGCCTTAAAGCAACCATCAAGTCATAACTGTTGACTGATGTAATGATTAAATGTGCTAAAATGTACAAAGAAAAATTTAAAATCATTTCATAGCCTATGGAACCAAGTAACATCAAATAAAAAATTACTTTAATATACACAATAAATAGTTGTAAATTGAATGAAAATTCTAAAATAACTGTTGCATAAGCAACTTATTAAGAAAAATTCTTTAAATGGCTTTAAATTGTTGTTTGAAGCAAAAGCAAATTGTTTTACTGGGTGTCTAGATCCAGGATTAAGTAATTTCCCCCTTTCTAAAAAATTGGGAGATGAAGCACCACTTCCTAAGAAATCTTTAAAGAACTACAACATGGTTTCCTGCTTTCCAGAGGCTTAGAATCTAGTTTGGAAAACATTAAGACAGACCTTGTATCTTCCAGCTCATCCTTTAAACACTCCCCAATAAACTCTTCCCATCCACTGCCTCAAACAAATGTGCCCCAACCTCTACAAATCCCTAAAGATTTTCATGACCTATTACAGTTCCAACCACTGTGCACATCTCAAGCTTTCCCTTCTCTCCTCATACACCCCAAGAGACATAAACAGTCTCTGATGACTAAGGGAGGAGATTCATACATGGAGCAAGGAGCTGGATGCAATGATCCTATCAGCCTCCTTCCAGCTTTAAGATGTCCTGGATCTACACACCTCTCTCTCTCTTCTCTGTCTCTGTCTCTCTCTCTCTCACACACACACACACACACACACCCCATATGCTAAATGCCAAATGAGTGGTTTGGACAATTAGTGCTGGAGATCACAGAGGGAACAGTTTTATTAGGAAGCTTCATGGAGTATATCAAATGAACTATGAAGGCCAGGTTGACTTCAGACAGGTAGAGGGGAAGCAGGAAGCCTTCCAGTTGAACAAAGGGATTGACATCAGACAAAGTTCACAAAGAAGAAAGCATAAGGCAAGTCTGGGAAACGTGGATTAGTCTGATGGGGAAAGTGCAGGAAATTAGGTAAGAGTGGATTTGGTGGGCCTTGAATGCCATGCAAAGAAGGTGAGGCTGTTTCTATGGAGATGCCGATATAAGTTTTTCAGAAGGAAATTAACTTGTGGTATTTTAAAAGGATTCATTTGGAAGTTTTCTGAATGGACTAAATCAGAGATTGTCTGAATGCAGAGATGTATATTATATAACATATATATATAGGATACACATATCTAAATGTAAAGGGACATACATATGTAGATGTGTGTGTGTGTATATATATATATATATATATATATATATATATATATATATGAACTATATGCATCTAAAACATAGGATATTATAATAATCTAGGTAAAAAATATGAGGACCCAGATTAGGGAAGAACACAACACCCATGGAAATGGGGAAAAAAAGAGTGCGGATGACAGACATTGAAAAGAATTCAAAATAATCCTTCATAAGAAGGAAAGCTTACAATAACTGACTGTATTGAGATGATCAGCCAATGAGGAATAAGAGAGGACTCTGTAATGCTCAGTTTGGGTGGCAGGAGATACATAACCAACAGAAAGAAGGAAGTCACAAGAAAGATCCAATTATCTTTCATTCGATACTTATTGATCACCTACTATGTGAAAGGTACTCTCAAGGATACAAAAATGATTTAAGAGTTCATCCTGAGGATATCAGTTTTACATATATATGTATATTACATGATGCAATGATGGTAAAACATCCAAAAGGAAATGTCCAACAAACATCTGGAGACAGAAGACAAAACCAGAGATGGTTATTTGAAGAATGAAAGCTGAAGAAGCTAGAACTTGAGCTTTCTGAAATATGTAAAAGGAAAAAGAAGGCTGAATTTGGGGGACAGGAATCCTTTGAGACTACATGGAAGGAAGATAAGTTAATTCTTCTTATTTCTGTGATAAAAATGCCAATAATAAAATAAATGTCTTGTACATAGCTCTCTGAAGTTTGGAAGATACTCCACACACAATAATTATATGAAGTAAGTAGTGCAGGATTACCCCCATTTTAGAAAGGAGCAAACTGGGGTTCCAAGAGATGAAGTGCCCAAAGTCACAAAGTTAAAATTTGAAGGCTTGGATTTGAATTCAGGTCAAGCCTAGCACTATATCCCTCATATCATACTGCCTCTCTCATTTGTAGTCAAGGCTCAACTATCCTTGTTAATGGAAAATCAAATAGCAAAAAAAAAAAAAAAAAA
>JAJPUD010015698.1:0-36515 GCA_023553655.1 Myrmecobius fasciatus | reverse complement strand
AGAAGAAGAAGAAGAAGAAGAAGAAGAAGAAGAAGAAGAAGAAGAAGCACAAGATCACTTGAGATATCATTGAGCCCAGCCCCTCATATTTTACAGGCAATGCAATGTTACCCCAGCTCAGATCCAGGATATGCCCCAGGACATATAAGATGCCAGACCAACATTTGAAACGAGGCCCTCGGCCTCCAGACCTGGTGCTCTGGTTACCATTCCTTCCAGTCTGAACAGGGGGTGAAACCTTCCCCATGAATCATCCTTGGAATGGTTGTTATGAGGAGCAGCTGGGAGCAGTGGGCCGATGCTGATGACCAAATGTTCCTATCTTGCCTCAGACACTTCCTAGTTAAATGAGCTGAGAAACAAATGAGCTTTTTGGCCTCCCGTCTCTTCTTCCAGAGTCTTTTTCACTGCTAAATATATGAACCTGTGAATTGTAACTGTCCCCTTTTAGATAAAATCATTTTTATTTTCACTATTTTTATTTTTTATTTTTTGCTTTTTGCTGAGGCAATTGAGGTTAAGTGACTTGCCCAGGGTCACACAGCTAGGACATGTTAAGTGTCTGAGAACAGACTTGAACTCAGGTCCTCCTGACTTCAGGGTGATTTTCACTATTTTTAAAGAAAGTATTTTCTTTTTTTAAAAAAAATAGATTTTTATTTTCAAAATATTTGCAAAAACAGTTTTTAATATTAAACTTTGTGTTCCGAATTTTTCTCCCTCCCTTCCCTCCACCCTTGTCCCCTATATAGCAAGTAATTCAATATATACAATTCTACCTATTTCCACAATTATGCTGCACAAGAAAAATCAGATCAAAAAGGAAAAATAAGAAATCAAAAAGCAAGCAAACAACAACAAAAAAGGTGAAAATAGTCTGTTGTGATCCACACTCAATCCCCACAGTGCTCTCTCTGGGTGTAGATGGCTCTGTCCTTCACAAGACCATTGGAACTGGCCTGAGTCACTTTGATGTTGAAAAGAGCCATGTCTAGGGCACCTAGGTGGTTCAGTGTCTAGAGCACCAGCCCTGAAGTCAGGAGGACCTGAGTTCAAATCTGGTCTCAGCTACTTAACACTTCCTAGCTTTGTGAACCTGAGCAAGTCACTTAACCCCGATTGCCTCAGCAAAAAAAAAAAAAAAAAAGGAAAGAAAGAAAAGAGACACATCTAGCACAATCTTGCTGTTGCTGCCGTGTACAATGTTATTTATCCTGGTTCTACTCACTTCACTTAGCATCAGTTCATGTAAATCTCTCCAGGTTAAAGGAAGCATTTTCAAATGCACTATGTCTCTCCCCACTTTCTTAAACAGAGTATATGAAAGCATAATTTAAGCTTTTCTTGATTATTCTAGGGACTGGATCTTATTAAGGAAGTTAGATGACACAGTGGATAGAGTGCAGGAGTCAGGAAGAAATCTTCCAAGTTCAAATTCAACTTCAGACATTTCCTAGTTGTGTGAGCCTGGGCAATTCACTTCACTCTGTTTGCCTTTGCTTCCTCGTCTAGAAAATGAGCTGGAGAAGGAAATGGCAAATTATTTCAGTATTTTTGCCAAGAAAATCCAAATGGGATGATGAAGAATCAGACACAGCTCAAAAAGACTGAACAACAACAAGAGAGATTCATCCCTTCGGGTTCTGTTCTATGCCACAGTTACCTGGATCTGGATTTACTTCTCGGTTCTATTTTTCTCTTTCCTAAAGGTAAAGCCATCTGTAATCATTCCCCAATCCTTAGGCCAACCCCAAACTTCCCAACTCTGAGAAGTTTCTCTTTCTAATTGTTTGTTGTGGGCTGAGCAACTGAGTAAAGAACAGCCCAGCCCAGGGATTTTGTGAAAAGGATGAGTCAGAAAAATACCCAGCAGAGGGCTTTAAGGGGAAAGAGCCACTCCTGTTGACTAGAATTTTAGTTCTGCTAATCAGGAAGCCTTTCAAGCCCAGCTCTAATGGGCTGCAATGATTAAAAACCTTTACATTTCTCAGGGAGAGCCCACTTCCTGACCAAGGACTTCAGATTACATATGGCGTCCAGGCTCAGTCTCAATAAATCCTGGGACAAAGGATTCTGGCACGCTGGGTCATTTTGGAAAGCAGAGATGGTTTCTGAGCCAGTATTGGACTCTGTGGGTCTCCACAGCACAGGCCAGCACAGAGAGAAGGACACACAGTTGGCCCAATCTCAAAAAACTTGTTTATGTTAGCTAATATAATCCTTGAGCTTTATTCTCAGCAGGAGAGGAGTGTGGAGCCAAGAGGAAACATAAGATCTGTACAAGTGGAACATACTTGTGATGATTGTGCAACAAGCGTCTAATTCATGCACAGAATGTCTCCCTCTGGCTCTGGCCACCCACCTAAGTTTAAAAAAAAAAAAAAAAAGCTGGCGTTCCCTTCAGGGAGGCTCCAAGAGCTCTCCAGGGTCCTTATATCCCACATCCTCACCGATCTCCTGAAAGACGCCCCAGCCAAGCCATACCAGACCCCCATTATAATAATGATGTAATGATAATAGCTTTGGTATTCCTCAATGTTTGCAGAGCACTTTATAAATATCTTATTTGAACTTCACCAGAAACCCATGAGGTAGTGGCTATTATTATCTCTGTTTTACAAAAAAAAGGAAACCGAGGCAGACAGTAATTAAGTGACTTTGTCAGGGTCACACAGCTATAAAGTATCTCAGGCTGGATAAGAACTTAAGTTTATCTGGCTTCAGGTCCAATGCTCTAACTAGTGACTCATCAGCTGCCTCCCTCTTTTTCATTTAAAAAAAAAAGTTTCAGTGAGATGATTGAGGCCAGTTCCAATGATCTTGTGATGAGGAGAGCCATCTAGGAGGCCCAGAGAGAAGACTGTGGGAACAGACTATGGATCACAACAGAGCATTTTCACTCTTTTTGTTGTCATTTGCTTGAATTGTATTTTTTTATCATTTTTTCTAGTTTATCTGATTTTTCTTGTGCAGCAAGATAATTGTATAAATATGTATATATACATATATATTGGATTTAATGTATTTTAATATGTTTAACATATATTGGATTATTTGCCATCTAGGGGAGGTGGAGGAAAATTTGGAACACAAGGTTTTGCAAGGGTCAATGTTGAAAAATTATCCATGCACATGTTTTAAAAATAAAAAGCTTTAGTAAAAAATAATAATAATAAAGATAAATAACCAAAAAAAGTTTTATTTTAGTTGAAGGAGAAGGGGAAGAGGAAGGGAAGGGGGAAGGGAAAGAGGAAGGGAAGTGGAAAGGGGAAGTGAAGGGAAGGATGGAGTCTTCTCTCAGACTCTGAGGGAACACTACTAAATAACAATGTGTTATCACTTGAGGAAATCTCCCCAAAGGGTCTGAATTGTTTCAGAATATAATGTCACTGTTTGGTCATTTCAGTAGTGTACTGGACTCTTTGAGACTCCATATGGGATTTTCTTGACATAAACTAAAGGGCAAAGTGGTTACAGCACTAGCACTGGAGTCAAGAAAATCTGAATTCAAAACCAGTCTCAGACATGCAGCTGTGCAACTCTGGAAAAGTCACTTTACTGCTGTCTCAGTTTCCTCATCTAGAAAATGGGCATAATAATCATACTTGGAGTCAGGGAGACTGCCTGAGTTTAAATTTGACTTTAAACATATATTAGCTCTGTGACTCTAAACTTAACCCTGTTTGACTCAGTTTCCTCATCTGTAAAATGAGCTGGAAAAAGAAATGACAAGCCACCCCAGTATCTTTGGGAAAAAAATCCAGATGGGACACAATTGAAATGATTAAACTACAACAATATCCCACAGGCAAGTCAAGGGTAACACATCCTACAGAGAATTCATTATTTTTCCATTTAAACCCACTCTTTCTCTTCTCCATTTCTCTTCTTCCAGCTGCCTAGGTTTCCCCCCCCCTTTCCAATGTGTTGTTGGCTCTTTTCCACTTCACCTTCTCCCTAATCCATCCCCTTCTCTTTTCTCAGACCCCAACTACCTTCATCCAAGTTCTCACTTGCAAAATTGCAATAGCCTCTAATTTAAGGATTCCTAACAACTTGGTGGGACTTTTTTATGTTTTCACAACTGTATTTCAATATCATTTGTTTTCTATGTAATCCTATTTTATTTATTTAAAAACATTCTCTCTGAGAGGAGATCCATGGACTTCACCAGATAGCCAAAGGAGCCCATGATCTTTCCTTTCTTTCAATTAGGGTTCTGGTTATTATCTAGCAATAGAGAGACATATAGATAAATGGATATTTAGATAGACAGAAAAACAGACAGATGAACAGATATAGATATTTAGATCAAAAAACAGATAGATAGAAAGATGGATAGATAAATGAATAGATATTTAGATAGACAGACAGATAGAGCCTGTCTTTTTCTGTGAACATGTGAGAAAAATCCTCCTTGGTTGCCTGTGTCCTGAAAGATTATGTTAGAACACTTTTCATCTGGGACAATTTTGTTCTCAGCGGTAGAAAACAAGCACTTTGAAGAGCACGTCTGCTTCCCTTTTATTTCTGTGTGCCCAGAGACTAATACAATGTAGACACATGATAGGTGCTTAATAAATTCTAGTTGCTTGGTTGCCTGACTTATACCAGAGAAGAGCGCAGTGAAGATAACAGGACCAAGCAAGCCCTACTCACAAATGTGCAGGACTGAAAAGGACCACTTAAGATGCTGGCTACATGTCCTAATTGGTCAAGGCTGGAGCTCAGAAGCTCAAGCAAGGAGCGCCACCTGGTGGCTTGTGAGGAGGCTATGTGCCAGCCAATTAGTTCTCCCAAATTCTGTCCTTCAGTACCAAAGTCAAGTGTGTAATCCAGTGTGAGACAACGGAAGTAGGGACTTTCTTTAAGGGACACCTGGGATACCCCTTCCTACAAGGATACACCTGCCTTGATTCCCCCAGTTTTTTATGTGTTCTCTTTTTCTTCAAATTATCTTGCATTTATTTATCTGTCTTAATGTATCCCCACAGTAGAATGTTAACTCCTTCAATGCTGGGCTGAATCTGGAGTTAGGAAGGCCTAAATTCAAATTCAGCCTCAGACACTTACCAACTGTGTGGCTCAAGGCAAGTCATTCAAACTCTGTCTCAATTTACTTAACTGTAAAATGGGGATTTAATAGCACCTACCTCTCAAGGGTGTTGGGAGGTTCAAATAATATAAAATTTCCAAAGCACTTGGCACAGTGCCTGGCAATTAATAAGTTCCCCTTCTCCTTTCCCCCAACTAACTTTAAATCTGAGTTCAGTCTCCCTGGGGCTCAAGATAATGAAGAGTAAAGATTCCTCTGAAAAAATCTTTGTATTTGGAGGGAGAGGGCTATATCTTCTCAGTAAATATTCATTTGGAAAAGTTCATTGATGTCAATTGTCTACTGGTGATCCCACAGAGTTAACAACTGATTCAATTATAGTGAGGTGAGGAGATCCTAACCAGCATTGGTGTTCTGGGAAGGTCTTAAATCAAACCTTCCTCCTTTATATACAATGAGCACAGATCATTGTATCATTGCCCTTGGCTGGTCCACCATAATCATGTGACTCAGGAACTGCCACATGGCCCGGCTCAGTCACTTCAAAAGGGGTCTGGTCACCTTGCCAAGACTCAGGCTCCCTTTTCTGTCAGTACTCATCCTCTCCAAAGCAATCGATCATCATGTAGCTGCCGCCAAGACTTGGACTGTCTAATGCAAAATTTCCTGCCTCTCCAGGATGGGAGAGGGTGCCTGGACCCTAAGCTCTGTAGGGATCCCTCATTGTTGTAGTTCAGAGTTCAGAGTTTTAGAGTCAGAGTGAAAACTGTAAAAATGGAAGTCTGGCCTTGGCAAATTAAGTGGGAGTATAATTGGGAGATTTGCCCAGAACCCCTATTCCAGAATTGTCTCTGGGATCCCAGGAAGAATTAAATATTGTTCTTTCCAAGAGTCCCCTCAAAGGCTTGAACCAAGGGATCACAGAGTCAGTGGGATAATTCCATTTAGATTCCTTTCCCCCAATCTCAAACAATCTCTTCAACTCGATTGTTAGTCCTAAAATTCCAGGGATCTCATTTGATTGGCTGCTTAGACCCATCTGCAATCATTCACCAGAGGGCAGCAGGTTTCAAGTCTGGCCATTTTCATAAAATTTAAAACTAAAAAACTAAAACTAAAACATTTTAGTTTAAAAAATTTTAGTTTAAAAAAAGCTAAAAAAAATTAAAACTTAAAAAAAAATTCTCCATTCACATACAAATATAATCCTTTAGAGCCATGATCTCTGGAGATGATTAGTTAGTCAAGCCATTAGCAGTACAAAAGCCAAAAAGTCAAGCAAGCCCCTCTCAAAGTACTGTATTTGTGCTTTTTAGTGCAGGAAAAATCTACTTCATCCATCTAGTGGCTGGCTTTGCCAGGTTAGTTGAGTTTGTAGGAAATCCCCCTGAAAAACTTGGAGGTATTCACTAAATTAACCTGGTTGGGAGGCACCGAAGCAACACAACTGCTGGGTCAAAAGGACAATTTAACACAATTATCTGCAAGGTCCAGGACCTTGGTCATTGACTTCCCTTGGTGGAATGGCTACAGACAGCTTCCCTCTTCTCCTAAGGGGGGAGGGTGATGTGATCTGTGATGTGGGATTTGGTCCCAAATGGCGGCAGGCACCCAAAGTTGGGGTTTGGTCTGTGAAGAATTCACAATGTCCATTCTCTCTGATGAAAGGTAGATTATTTAGGAAAGCGGTCACAGACAAAATGAAGGGACATACAGACACCGGGAAGGGTAAATCTGAAATAGAGTGGGAGAACTTATGAAAGACAAGTTCCTCAGGGGAACTCACAACTTGCCAGTAGAAAGGGAGCCCCCTATGAGATTGGGGCATGCCCTTAGCTGCCAGGCTAAATCCTGAAAGGGACCCAGCACCCTAAAAGAGTTAGCTGTAAGGAGGAGAAGTGGGGTTGAGAAGCCTAGTGCAGTTAGGGGAGATACCATATGGCATGGAGGAAGGGAAAGAAGAAAGACACCACAAGGCAGTGGACTGACTCAAAGGAAGGTAGCAGCCCTGGGATGGCTCACAAGTAGATTTTATAGGGAAATTTTAATTTCACCGGCATGACCGGGATCTCTCCAGAGGGTGGGTTTCTGCAGTTTGACATAACTTGGATTTCAAACTGGACCACCTGCCCAAAGAGTGGGACCATGGAGTTAAACTGATCTCTCTCAGAACCTTTAGTTTCTCTTGGTCCAAAACACCATTCAGGACCTTATCAGAAGGTACCTCATCATCTCTAGAATCCTCCCCAAAGACACCAATAATGTAGTGAAGTCCACTGCAGGCCTCCTTCCTCCCTAGGACCATCCATTTCAATGAAATCATTCTCTTCTGATCCTGACAACTGTTCTAGACCCTGCCTGACTCTGGCCTGTCTCCTGAAAGTTACATTCAATAGGGGAATGAAATAAGAATCTTGGCAAAATAGGCAATAACTGTAGCAATCTAGTGTTTGACAAACCCAAAGACCCCAGCTTTTGGGATAAGAACTCACTATTTGACAAAAACTGTAGGAAAATTGGAAACTAGCGTGGAAGAAATGAGGGTTTGATCCATACCTAACACCACATACCAAGATAAGATCTAAATGGATTCATGATTTAGATATAAAGAGTGATATTATAAGCAAATTAGAGGAACATAATATAGTTTACCTCTCAGACCTGTGGAGAAGGAACGAATTTGTGTCCAAAGAAGAACTGGAATTCTTAATTGAACACCAGATAGATAATTGTGATTATATTGAGTTAAAAAGGTTTTGTACAAACAAAACTAATGCAGACAAGATCAGAAGGGAAGCAATAAATTGGGAAATCATTTTGACATTCAAAGGTTCTGATAAAGGCCTCATTTCTAAAATATATAGAGAATTGACTCAAATTTATGAGAATTCAAGCCATTCCCCAATCGATAAATGGTCAAAGGATATGAATAGACAATTTTCAGATGAAGAAATCAAAACTTTCTCTAATTATATGAAAAGGTGTTCCAAATCACTATTGATCAGAGAAATGCAAATTAAGACAACTCTGAGGTACCACTACACACCTTTCAGATTGGCTAAGATAACAGGAAAATATAATGATGAATATTGGAGGGGATGTGGGAAAACTGGGACACTGATACATTATTGGTGGAATTGTGAACGGATCCAACCATTCTGGAGAGCAATTTGGAACTATGCTCAAAAAATTATCAAACTGTGCACACCCTTTGACCCGGCAGTGTTTCTACTGGGCCTATATCCCAAAGAGATCTTAGAAGAGGGAAAGGGACTCACATTTGCAAAAATGTTTGTGGCCCTTTTGTAGTGGCAAGGAATTGGAAACTGAGTAAATACCCATCAATTGAAGAATGGCTAAATAAACCATGGTATATGAATGTCATGGAATATTATTCTGATGCTAAGTGAAATGAGCAGAACCAGGAGATCATTATACATGGAAACAATAAAACTATATGATGATCAATTCTGATGGACATGGCTCTCTTCAACAATGAGATGATTCAAACCAGTTCCTATTGCTCAGTGAGAAAGAAAGCCGTCTACACTCAGAGAGAAAGCCTGTGGGATCTGAGTGTGGACCACAATATAGCATTTTCATGCTTTCTGTTGATGCTTGCATTTTGTTTTCCTTCTCAAGTTTGGTTTTTTTTTCCTTATAGATCCAATTTTTCTTGTACAGCAAGATAACTGTATAAATATATATACATAAAAAGAAAAAAGAATGCAAAAAATATAAATAAATAAAATAAAATAAAAATAATAAATAAAATATATAATATAATATATAATATAATAAAATATAAATAATTTAAAATTTTAAAAAAATTTTAAAATGAAAAACCGTCTTGGAGGTGGCTTGACAACTTTTTTTTAATTGTTTAAATGTACTTAGCCACAAGGAGGCAGTATTCAATAAAGAGAGACCATCTCAGGTTGATTGAGCTGACTCGAAAAGCTCCCTTGTTTGAGTCATTGTTCTCCACCAGCAAAGCATCAAAGAACTTGTATCTATTTTGTTCTCTAGTGACCAAGAAATCGTGTCAACAACCTTAGCTTTTAAGCCAGAGACATTCAAGTCATGACAAGAATAATAGCTAATTATTGCATGTTGATGTGACATGCAGCAAAGGATGTGCCATCAGGTGATGTGCTTTAGGAGTAGCACCAAATGTTGGGGTTCAGTCATGTGAAGAGGTCACCATGGCCATTCTCTTTGACAAAAGGTAATTTATTTAGGGAAGAGGTCACAGACAAAATGAAGGGAAACAATAGACAGCAGGAAGGGTAAATCTGAAATAGAGTGGGAAATTGTATGAAAGCTCACAACTACCCAGGAGAAAGGGGGCCCTCCATGAGGTTGGGGCATGCCCTTAGCTACCAGGCTAAATCCTGAAAGGGACCCAGCACCTTAAAAGAGTTAGCTGTAAGGAGGAGAAGTGGGGTTGAGGAGAATAATAGGGTTAGGGGAGATACCAAGGGCCATGAGGGAGGGATAAGGGAAAGACAGAGTGCCATGGTAGACTGACCCAAAGGGTTCAGTTTCAATGACATGAGCCATAAGTAGATTTATAGGAAAAATTTAACCTCAGGGGTTTAAAATGATTTGGATTTCTGACTGGCTTACTTCCACAGAGGGTGGGAATTAGACAGAGCTAAATTGATCTTTATCAGAGATCAATACAAAATAAGAAATAAAATAAGCACTAGGAGTGGCAATATGAAATGGAGTTGCGAGAGGATAGAGTTAGTGACAAAAAGATAAGTTCCCCAGGGAAACACAATTAGCTGGGAGAAAGGAAATGGAGTAAGCCATTGATTGGCAGCCTAAATCCATAGAGGAGTTTAGCAGATTAATCATAGTTAGCCATAAATAAGAAGACACCATTAAAGGGAAAGCACTGTGAGGCAGGAGAGAGAGAGAGTAACCCCAGAGTGGGCTTAGTCCCAAAATGAATTTAGCAAAGATCATGAGCCAATCTTTTTTAGGGAAAAATAGTCTCAGGAGTTCCAGGGAAGTAAAGGCAGGGACCCAGAGGGAGGGAATCAAGGAGCCAGATGGGATGCACCTGGCAGACCAGGTCCCAGACCTGTCTAAAAATATGCTCATCAATATCTCAAAGATTGTTTAAAGATGCTCAGAAGTGGGGGGGAATAAACAATGGAGATTGATAAAGAGTTCCATCCTCATAATCACTCTATACAAACAGGATAGTACGGGAACTGGTTATATCTGATAATAGCCAGACAAGGGAAGAAGGTATGTTCACATCACTTTTATTATTCCCATTTTACAGATGAGGAAACTGAGACAGCTAGCAACTAAGTGACATCCAGATAGCATCTGAGGCTGGATTTGAACTCAAGTCTTTCTAACTTCAGACCTGGCACTCAATCCATTAGCCCATCTAGCTGCTCTTTCACAAGGATGGTTTCAATACCTTTGAAAGAAAAACTGTCCCATCACACTTGGAGGAAGGAAGAGGTCAAGTTCTTGTTCCAGCTACAAATTGGGAATTTGGCTGTTGACATGACATGAGGGAAGAGAGAGTCACCCTCAATAGGGACTCAGAGCAACAGCATTAGAAGAATCACCCCCAAATCTTTAGAGTTACCCACCTAAAATCCTGGTGGAGTAGGGAGGGATGTAATTGAGTTCTGGGAAACCAATCTACTAGTCAAAACTAGGATTAGAAGAGTAGCCCTAGCATCTTGCTTCAGTAACAAGCTCAATAACATTGTACAGTATCCCAAATGAGCTGTACAATCATTTAAAAGAGTTCAATATAACTATCCACACTGGAAAAACCAAATGGATGAAGAGTATTAGATTCTGGAGTTCAGATTCTGATAAACAAGTAGAGCTGATACCACTGTGCATATATCTTAGACAGACGATGGGCTACTACCAGAACCCAACTGGTAGAAAACAATGAATTGTTTTTCAGAATTGTACACTGCTCCTAATGATGGGGTGCAGCTTCGAGAGGGAATGTCACAATAACTCTGGGATCCCCTGGCCTTAGGAATACTATGGTAATATTTCTTCCCCTAGCTCTTAGAGAAGATTTAGTAATAATCCTGAGACCCTCCAACCTTAGGAGTGCTATTGTTCTAACAATGTTTGCCAATAATCCTAAACTCTCCTGGCCTTAGAAATACTAGAGTATAGTTCTACCAACCTTGCTGACTGTTAGGTAAACAATCTGTTGGTCAGTGATAACAAAGCTCCTGAGACAATACTGAATAGATCACCCCTCAAACCTACAGGTAAGCCATAAAATTAGCAAATAAGTAACAAGAAACTCGTGAGTCTTCAACTTTTTCTTATAAATTTCTCTCCTTGCTTCTGGTGCTTTGCTACAATTCTTCTGTAGCCTTTTTTTTTTTTTTGCTTTGGCAATTGGGGTTAAGTGACTTGCCCAGGGTCACACAGCTAAGAAGTATCTGAGATCAGATTTGAACTCAGGTCCTCCTGACTTCAGGGCTGGTGCTCTAACCACTGCGCCACCTAGCTGCCCAGTTCTGTAGTCCTTTTAATTAGCATTACAGTTATAATAAACTTTGCCCCTTCACTTAGAGATGGGGCCAAACCTGAAAATTCTTTTGAGCCACCTCGTGACATCGGTCTGAAACCCCAACATTCTGGGGTCCCCTTTTGAACCTCAACACTGATGGCCCTGTTTCTTCCATCTTTTTAAACAACTGTCTTCCTCTGATGGGGTATAGGCTTTAAGTCTTAGAGCAGTACTACTTTCAAGGAATTGAGGTTGGAAGTTATATAAAAAATAGTAGAAATAGGATCAAGGTGGTTAGGAAGGGGCAGCTGTACTTTATTAACAAAGACTCACACAAGGGAAGTACTGAAGGGCTAGCATGTTCCCAGATGGTAGCCCTTCAGTTCATCCCTTGCATGAGTCTTTGTTAATGTATGGCCAGGTGATCATGTGGGGAGAGTCAGCGGTGAGTCCATATGTTCCAATGGTCAATCAATCAACATTTACTAAGTACCTACTACATACAAGACATTGCTAAGTGCTAGGGATACAAAAAGAGGCAAAAAATAGACCCTACCCACAAGGAGCTTAGAATCTAATGGGGGAGGTGATATGCAAAGAGAGGGGGGAAAGGGAGAGAGACAGAGACATAGAGAGAGAGACACAGAGACAGAGACAGAGAGATAGAGATAGAGAGGGAGAGAAGGAGGGAAGAAAGGAAGGAGGGAGAAGGGGGAAAGAGAGAAAGTGCAAACTACTTAGAGGATAAATATTAAATAATTAGAAGAGAGAAAGCCCTGGAATTAAAAGGGATTGAGGAAGCCTTCCTGTACAAGATGAGAATTTAGTTGGGATTCAAAGAAAGCCAGGAAGGTCAGCAGTTAGAGCTGAGGAGGAAGAATACTCCCGGAATGAGAGACAGAGAAAATGCCTGGGGCCAAGAAATGGAGTGTCCTATTAGTGGAACAGCCAGGAAGCCTGTGACTCTGTATAGAACAGAAAACTGGAAAAGGAGGAGTATTTGACCTGGACAGGAAGCCATTGGGATTTGCTCATTAGGAGGATGACATAATTGGATCTGAATTTTCAGAATATCACTTTGGTGGCTGAGTGGAGAATGGATTGGAGTGGGGAGAGACCTGTGGTGAGCAGACCCACCAGCAGACATTGTAATAATCCAGGGGCTTGTGGGACTGTGCCAGAGAGGCGACAGTGTCAGAGAAGGAAAGGGGGAATATACAAAAGATGTTAGAATGACAAGGCTTGCCAACAGATTAAATATGAGGTTGCTAGGATTCATGGGTAACTCCTAGGAGAGGAGCCTGATGGATAGGAGAGTTGTGATGCCCTCTACAGTAAGTAATTGGGAAGGTAAGAGGGGGGAGCTTTAGGGGAAAGGATATTGAGTTCTGTTTTGTACATACTGAGTTTCAGATATCTACCAGGCAATCTACCTGGAATTCTGGGTAAATCTCTTGTGGAGGATCGATGAGAAGACACGGACACAAATCATACCAGGGTCGAAGGAATGAATGGGGTTAGATAATATATCAAAGCCTTAGAAAGCAGCAGATGAGAAATGGGGGGGAAATAATTGGAAGAATGGTTCCCTGACGTTCTGTAAAACCACAATTGAAAACACTGCCCAAACTGTTACTCATTGTCTCTTATGTAAGGCTAGAGGATAAATTCCTACAAGAAATTAGTTCCAGGAAAAAGTGAGTCTCTCCAGAACAATGTGTGTGCTTCCCTCCACTCAATAGCTCTCTGTGGGACCCAGGATGTTTCTTTCCCATCCTGCATTGGTCTCAGAGAAGCTCAGAGCCCAGATGTGCTAACTTACCAGGGTGCCTTTATATTTCTGCTCCAGGACACTGATTCCTCTTCTCTTTCCATCACTCTCTGTCTTTTCTATGAGTTTAAACTCAGTAAACTATCTCAAATCTCTTTTGGAAGTTTTTGTTACTGTTCAGTTGTGTTTATTTGTAACCTTATTCGGGGTTTTCCTTAGCAAAGATACTGCAATCCTTTGCCATTTCCTTCTCTAGCTCATTTGCACAAACAAAATCAACACGAACAAGATTAAAAGGGAAGTACAAAGCTGGAGGAAAATTTTTTACATCCAGTGTTTCTGATAAAGGTCTCATTCCTAAAACATATAAAGAATTGTGTCAAATTTATAAGAATACAAGTCATTCCCCAATTTATAAATGATCGAAGAAGATGAACAATTTTCAGATGATGAAACTAAAGCCATCTATAGTCATGTGAAAAAAAATGTTTTAAATCAGTGTTGATTAGAGAAATGCAACTTAAAACAACTCTGAGGAGGACTTGAAAAAGCTTCTGGCATAGATAGCACCTTAAAATTGAAGGAAGCCAGGAGGTGGAGAAAAGGTGGGGAAAACATTTCAGAGTAATGAATGGGGAAGGAAGGGAGGAAGAGGGATAAAAGAAGGGAGAAGCAGACTGGTTTTAAACCTAATTATCTGATTTCAAACTAGGCACTTGTTCCCTACATCATTTTCTAGCATATTTTCAAGCTGAAGGATCAATTTCAGATTAATGCTGTTCCAATAATCTTTGTGGGTGAGGGAAGGTGGTCTCTCCAAGGTTAAGATGATTTCCTGGGTGATCCTAACTTTTCTAATTTAACTCACTTCAATTCAATTCACTATCTACTGAGTGCTGGTCTAGGAGTTTGGGGTATGAAAGCTCATAAAACAATCCAGGCTTTCAGGAAAAGTGCTGAGTTTTTGTTTTGTTTCAATCTACCTGCTGCCTACGTAGGCTTGTTACTTACATGAGGGGCTTTAAAAATGCTTGTTCTGTTTATCAACAGAAGAAAGAAGGAAAGGCTCTATGATTTGGGCTTTCAATTTAAAAAAACTAGAAAAATAACAAACCAAGAAGCACCCCCCCAAAAAAAACCCTACTCATTTTATTTATTTTAATTTGGGGGGGCTTAATCAGGATTAAGTGATTTGCCCAGGGTCCCACAGGAACAAAGTGTCACTAGGATACCTAGCTGCCCCCAAATTATACAGTTTTAAAAATACTGCTGGAAGGAAAGAGAATCAAATTCATAAATAAAACTGACATTTAAAAAAATATTTAAATAAACAAACCATTCTATAATTTATTTTTTAAGGCAAGTTAATTATCAATTAAAAAATTTTTCATGAGAATTACAAACTGTTAGAAACTATTTGGCTCAATAAGATAGATAAGAAATAAAGCAAGGAGGGCAACTAGGTGGTGCAGTGGATAGAGTACCAATCCTGAAATCAGGAAGACCTGAGTTCAAATGTGACCTCAGACACTTAACACTTCCTACCTGTGTGACCCTAGGCAAGTCACTTTAATCCCAAATGTCTCAGTCAAATGAAAAAGAAAAAAGAAAGAAAAAAAGCAAAGTTGGTTATTGTTATGAGTACTATTTAATATATTAAATCTCTAAAACAGTATGAGTCAGCAGTGGAATGCAGCCAAGAAAGGGAATGTAATCTGGGGCTCCACTAAGACAGGCCTGGCTTCCAGAAGAAAAGTGGGGGGGGGGTGGAGGAGGAATATGTAAGCTGTCTTTAAGTATGTATCACCGGACCAGAGCCACCTCTAAGCCCTACATGGTGGATGGATGAGTCACTGTGTTTGGTCCACTCTTCTGCTAGGTCAAGTTCCCAGATGTTTTTATGCTCCCAAGGTTACCACCTAGTCCAACGCTAGAACTAGACTAAGAGTGAGAAGGACAAAGACCTCAAAGAACAGAGACCAAGATTCACGGGCCACGTGGTGGCCCAGAAGGGAAGATAAAGGCCCAAAGTTCTCTTCTCTCAGTGTCTCTCTGCGCATCAGTGTGTGTGTGTATCTCCCCTCTTCTCTCTTCCCCTTCCCCTTCTATCTCTCTCCCTGTTTCTGTGTTTGTCTTTTTGCATCTGTATATCTCTGTGTGTCTCTGTCTGTGAGTATCTCTCTCTGTTTCTGTCTTTCTCTGTCTCTTTTTCTCTGTGTGTCTCTCTCTGTGTGTCTCTTTTTCTGTCTCTATCTCTCTCTTTCTCTCTCTCTTTGTGTGTCTCTCTCTCCCTCTCTGTCTCTCTCTCTGTCTTTCTGTCTCTTTCTCTGTGTGTCTCTGTCTCTCTCTGTGTCTCTCTGTATCTCTGTCTCTCTCTGTGTCACTTTCTCTGTCTCTGTCTCTCCCTGTCTCTCTGTCTCTGTGTGTGTGCCTCTTTCTGTCTCTCTCTCTGTCTCTCTGTATTTCTGTGTCTCTGTGTCTCTTTCTCTATGTCTCTCCCTCTCTGTCTCTCTATGTGTCTGTTTCTCTCTGTCTCTCTTGTCTCTCTCTCTTCCATCCTCCCGACCCACCCAAAGGCTTACAGTTTATCTTTCCTCATTCACGGCCAAGAAGCAATGAGTCCAGTTATCTGGTTAGCCCCTTTTGTAAGGAGTCCCAGTTCTGTCTGAGCAACTTCTGCTCATGGTAAGCACAGGAACCTGTGCAGACGTGGCCATCCAGGTGGGGACTGCCTCAAGAGAGTGCACTGAGCATGTCCCTAAGGCCTGGGCTTATTGACCAGGCCACAAAGGCCAACACACAAATACCCACCACAATGGATAGACTCCATAGAGCAGAGTAAGGAACAAGGACTGGAGTCAGAAAGCGGTCAGGGACCTAGGCTTAATGGTGGGAAAGCTTCCTCTGAATAAGAGCCATTCTAGAGTGAGCTGGCCTGCTTCACAAGTGGAGGTCTTCCCTTCCTTTTCTCTCTTTTTTTAATTAAAGCTTTTTATTTGCAAAACCTATGCATGGGGAATTTTTCAACATTGCCCCTTGCAAAGCTTTCTGTTCCAAATTTTCCCCTCCTTCCCCCACCCTCACCCCCTCCCCTAGATGGCAGGAAGTCCAAATACATATTAAATATGTTAAAATACTTGACAGATCAAATGTATGTATACATATTTATACAGTTATCTTGCTGTCCAAGAAAAATCCTTCCCTTCCTTTTCAGAGCAAAACTAGATAACAGGGCCCTGGTCAGGGATGGGAACCAGGGGGTTCCCTCTGGGTAGGGTTAGCCTCAGTAGCTTTGAAGGTCTTTCCAAATCTCAGATCCTGATCGCCAGGATGCAGCCTATGTCTACACAAGGAACCACAAGGTAATTTGGAGAGAGAGGGGGATCACCAATGGTTGGAACAGGAGCAAAGGCCTTCCACCATTCTAAAAAATAGAGGCCGAGAGGGGCTTTATGTCAGGCATGGGGGACAGAGGACGAGGTGAAATGTCAAGGTCAAGGAAGAGCTAATAGGTAAGTTTGGGGGTATCGGGACTGAACCTGGAATTTCATGAATATAGGGAAATTCTATATGAGAAAAGGCTTCTACCAAAGCAGATCGCCACCTTCTCTGAAATGCACAAACTTAGCGAATTGGTAAGAGCGCTTAAGGGTTAAATGACTAATCCAAGATCACACAAACTGTCAGAACCGGACCCGAACACAGGTCTTCATTTTGAGACCATCTGGATTCACTGCCACAGAGATACCCCCTAATGTAGCCAGACCAGATTCAAATACAAGTGGGGATATTTGCAGGACTGAACATGTACAGTCTATGTCAGATTGCTTGCCTTCTCGAGGGATGGTGGGAGGGAGGAGACAGAGAATTTGGAACTCAAAATTAGGAAGAAAGAAAAAAAGAATGTTGGAATTGTTTTTACATGTAATTGGGGGAAATCAAATATTAAATTAAAAATATTGTTTTAGTGTTTATTAATTTATCATTATTATTAGTTAATAAAATATTAAATTAAAAAACAATTTAATGAAGTAAATAAAAATGTTTTCATTTTCATTTTCATTTCTGTTTCAAAAACTAGGTCACTATGCAACCCACAGGAATCACTATATATAGTTCAGGGGCCCCCATTTTAATTTGAGTTTGACACCACTGGGGCTACATCAAGCTGCCTTTCCCTCTGGAGAGTATGTAAAGGGAAGTAATATGAAATAATAATAGCTAACATTTATATAGTGCATATTATGTGCTGAGCACTGTGACAAGGGCTTTATAATTGTGATGTCATTTCATACTCATCCCAATCCTGAAAGGTGGGTGCTATTATTATCTCCTTTATGGGAGAGATGGGAAAACTGAGGCAGAATTAAGGTTTCGCCTAAAGTCACCCAGCTAGTGTCAAACCAGATTTGAACTCTGGACTTCTAGACTCCAGGTCTCTTCCTCTGGGCCCTGGGGCACTTCCTAGTAGCATCTTAGAGACACTGGCCCATTAGGAGGTCATGGCAATGGTAACACAATATCTCCCAAGCCCTGCCGACACAACTGGAATCAATTCAGTCCAAAGCAACAATCTATCACCGGTGTCCTGTGCCCCCAAATGCAATAGATGCAAAAATAGAAACAAAATAGCCATAAAACTTTCTAGAGAAGGAAATGGGAAACTAAGTAACCAAGAGCAGGGGTGGGAGGGTCAGGAGGCTTGTGTAGATGGAAGTAGCTGAGATAAAACCAGAGGGAGCTAGGGAAAACAAAAGTTGGAGACCAGGAGGGAGGGTATTCCTGGCCTGGGTAAAAGCACCAGACAGAAGAAGGGGTGCTAGGTAGTCTGGAGGAGCAGTAAGTCACCTGATTGAAGCCAGAACAGAGAGTGACTGAAGGGGAGAATGTGCAGGAAGTGTGGAGACAGATTATGAACAGCCAGACCGAGGGGCTCATATTTTAGCCCCCAAAATGGGGAGCCGCTGAAGACTAGGGATTAAGGTCAGACTTTGGAAGCTTTGTTTTGACAGAAATGGAGAAGAATGATGTAGAGACTGGAGGTTATCCGAGCAGGTTCACCGACTATGAGGCTCTCCAATCCATCCAGCCTACCTATCATCCCCATTTTATAAGGGAGGAAACTGAGGCAAACAGTTCAATGACTTGCCCAGGGTCACACAGCTGAATAAGTACTTGAGGTTGGATCCAAATTCATCTTCCAATATCCCCAACCAGTAATCATACAGCCTTGGTGGAAGACACTTCCCAATGCAGATGATTTTTTGGTGGGGCAGGATAAACTAGCTGCTCAGGGGAAATTAGGAGGACTGTGGAGAAGGAAGGTTTATTCATTTACATTATTAGGGTCATTGTGGATATTTTTCCTTTGGTTCTACTTATTTAGTTCAGGATCAGTTCACACAAATTCATTAAAATACCATCATGGAAGACATTTCCTTGGTTGTTTAATATGAGCTGCTAATCTTGGGGCAGAAAAGCCTGTAATTTCAGGCTCACCTTCTCTCCATGCCGGTCTCCACCCAAACCATTCTTCTCTGAAATGGCTCCAAGACCCCCACCCACCTTCTGCTTTAAATAATCATTTAAGCTCATTGAGAGCCCAAGGCCCAACTGGGGCAAAATAAGAGTGAGCATGAAAGCTCTCTGAGGGAGAAGAACAATTCCAAGGCACAGCTGGAGAGGCAGGAAGGTGTGGTAGGAAGGGTTCTGGCATTGGGGTCAGGAGGAGACCCACCTGTAACACTGAGCTTCGATCCTTCCTCATGCTGGGCAAGCTCCTTCACCCCCACAGCCTCCTTCTCCTCACCTGTACTTCCTCTAAGAAGGAAAAAGTCCAGCCCTCTGATTTTTTTTTTATCAATGTTATCAAAAGGGAATATTCTCGATGATTTTTGTCATCCATTTTCCCATTTTTTCCTTTCACATTGTCTCCCCTCATAAGTCCCAAGAAACCCTTGATAATGTGTTTGTCTTTGGTCTAAAAGAGATGGCCAAATGATCATTCTTTTTAATAATCTGTTGGCCTTGTTAATAAAATGATTAAATTTCCTCTCCCCCACTCCCCTCCCCCCCCCAAAAAAAGAAGTCCTGGAACTACTTGATAATGCTCTCAGCTGAAGTGATGATTGATTGTCCTAGGGTTGGAAGGGATCTCAGGAACCAACCCTCTCATTTTACAAATTAGGAAACTGGGGCAGCTAGGTGGCACAGGGGATAGAGCACCAGCCCTCAAGTCAGGAGGACCTGAGTTCAAATATGACCTCAGACACTTAACACCTCCTAGCTGTGTGACCCTGGGCAAGTCACTTAACCTCAATTGCCTCAGCAAAAATAAAAAAACAAACTATAAATTAGGAAACTGAGAACATAGTTTAAAAAAAAAATCTTGCTCAAATTGCACAGGTGAGTAGGGGAGCCAGGACTTTCTGACATATCTCCCCGCTCCCCGTTCAAAGTTGCTGGGCTGAAATTGCCTTGGAAACCCAAGATAAGCTGTGGTCATGGAACTGGAAGCAGGGGTCATATGACATCAGCCAGGGAAGGTCCCAGTCCCCTAAGAGGTCTTGTCAGGGATTCTACTGCCATCTGACCTTGGGCACTTCTGGAGGGACAGTCTTTCCCCCTGATATTGCTGCACCTTTTTATTGGCAATTGATGACTGGTTGCTTGGTTTCCCTATCTCCTGCTGGATTTTCCTTCACTGTGCCAGTAGCCCTGGGATATGGAGACCACAGGAAACAGATAAATACACAGACAACTCTGAAGATCAATTTAATTCAATTCACATGGGAAATGTTGAGAAACATCTGGGAAATCATTGAGGAAGATGGCTCCATGTCCTTCCCCGTGGTCCCAGCACCAAGTTCAGGGCCAAGGCTCTGGCTCCTTCCTCCAAAGGATCTCCCCCAGAGCAGCCTGCCCCTCCATACACACCCAGAGCTTCTTGCCACAAACAAGCAGGGCCTTCCCAAGGACTCCCTCCATTTAGACAGTTTCTTTGATGTGAGAGGAAATCCCTATGGGCTGTAGATTTATTTCTTCACTCTTTTCTTCTGTAACCTTCTGGGAAAGGCATCCTTTGGCCCTAACGAAAGCAGAAGGTAGAGAGAAGTGGGCATAGAATGGGAGAACCTCAGAGTTGGCAGAGATCTCAATGGCCATGGGGTCCCGCTGATGTCTCAACAAGACTTCACAATGATAATAATAATGAATAACTGCTAGCACTGGTACAGCACTTTAAGGCTGGGAAGCACTTGAGAAATACGATCTCATTTTTTCTTGTGCAACATGACGAATATGGAAATACGTTTAGACGAATTGTACGTGTTTAACTGATATTGGATCTCTTGCTGTCTGTAGGAGGGGGTGGGAGGAGAAAGGGAGAAAAATTGGGAACACAAGGTTTTGCAAAGGTGAATGTTGAAAACTATCTTTGTATGTATTTGGAAAAATTAAAAGCTATTTAAAAAAACAACAAAAAATATGATCTCGTTTGATTCCCATAACATGAGAGGTAGGTATTATTATCATCCCCATTTTACCAGGGAGGAAACTGAGGCAAACAGTTCAATGACTTGCCCTGGGTCACACAGCTAAGGAAACATCTGAGGTTGGACCCAAACTCCACTCTTCTTGACTCTAAGTCCAATATCCCCAACCAGCGATTGTCCGGCCTTGGGAGGAAGACTTCTAGCTAGAGAGCATCCTTCCACTTCCCAAAGGGGCTTCTTCCACTGCTGGACTACATGGTAGGAAATGCTTCCTGACCTTAAGCCTACATGGGCTGACTTGCAGACATATCCTGACCCCACTATTTCCTTTCTACCTTCTAAGGCAAGCAGATCCCCCTACAACATGACTCTCGCATCTCCCTTACCCAGAAAGAACCTCCTTCAACCCAGGGTCTTTCCACTAATCCTCATATGGCATGGACTTGGGGGTCTCTAGCTTATCAATGGAATAGCTATTTGGGAAGGGGGTGACAAATAGGGTGTATCTACCTCCCAGGCTACTATGTGCCCCATCCCTTCAGTCCACTTTTCCCAAGGCCAAACATAGTCACAGGAAGACCTACTCTGGTTCAGGGGCTCACCCAGGATCAGACTTAGGGTGACTCAGAGGAGGGGACATTTCGACTGGTGACTTTCTGGTTGTATGATCCTGGACAAGTCTGAGTTCTTCCTAAGCTTGTCCCCTCCTGTCCTCTGATTTTTATTTTTCATGCTCTCTAGGATTCAGCTATACAAGTAGAAAGTTGTGGAACACAACACTCCATCTCCCTCCCCTTTCTGCTAGCTGTCCCACATGACTGGATGCTCTGTCCCCTCACCTCAGGCTCTGTTTCCCTGACTTCTCTCAAAACTCAACTTAAATCTCACCTGTTCCAGGAGGCTTTTCTCCGAGGACCCTTAGCTACTTTCCCCTCTCAGACGATTTTCTGTCTCCTCTGCATTCATCTTGTCTACATGTTATCTCTCCTGCCTACCCCCTTTAGTTTGTTAGCTCCTTGAGAACAACAAATTCTTTCACCTTTCTTTTTATCCTTAGTATTTAGCAGCCATCTCCAGTCATCCTGATCTATATTAGGGTACTGGACTCAGAATGATCTGGAGGGGAAAGTGAGGCAGGTGACCTCAAACAGCCCAACCCAATTCACTTGTCATGGTATCACCTCCCAGATGTCCCAGTCCAATGAATGACAAACAGCAGCACTTAGCACAGTGCCTGATAAATGAGTGTCTTGTTTGGAATGGAATGGAACATTATCGTGCCCTAAGAAACACAAAATATTAGAAATTCAGAGAAATTTGGGGAGATTTCTGTGAACTCATACTAAGCTAAGGCAGTAGACCCAGGAGAAAAACATATACAATGACCATACCAGTATAAATGAATAATCCCTCCTTATTCTTCTCTCTGTTTCTCTCTTTCAATTTCCCCTGAGCTTATCCTGCTTCACCCAAAAAATCACCTGCTTTTTATTTTGCAATTTTTATATAAATGTATTATTAGTCCTATTGGATAGACCATTGAAAAATACTCCCTCCATTTTTTGTTTGTTTGTTTGTTTGTTTGTTTTGAGGCAATCAGGGCTAAATGACTTGCTTAAGATCATACAACTAGTATCAGGTTGAATTTGAATTCATAGCCTCATGATTCCAGAACTGGTACCCTGTGCCATCTAGCTGTCCCTGGAGGGCAGGCAGGACATTTTGGGCTCCATTGCTAGTACCTAGCACAGGGCCTGGTACATCATCTTTTCTTCAATGTCTCATCTTAGAAAGTTGCCTAGAACACAGATAATTGAAAAGACTTGCCCAGGGCCACACAGCCAGTGTATATCTGAGGCAGGACTTGAACCCAGAGTCCAGCTTTCTGTCCTCTAAATCCCTCGGCCTCTGGATAAACTCTGCAAAATCACAGAAGCAGAACCAAGGCAAGAGGACAACAAGCAACAATATGAGAAAACGTGAAGAATGGTAGACTTGGGGCATGGGGGAATATCCTGCTCTGAAATTCATTATGGAGCAAGTTCCCTTGGTGGTTTAATATGAGATGCTAATGTTGGGGGGGGGGGCGATGCAGAAGAACCTGTGACCCCAGGCTCACCTTCTCTCCATTGCTTCTATGGTCTCCACCAAGGGCAAGTTGCGTGTCTCCATGAGGAAGCAGACTGCCACCCCGGCGAAGATGGCGGTAGCCCCAAAAATTACAGGGGGCAGGACAGGATGGTACTCTCCCAACATGGAGACCAATGGGGCCACCATGCCACCCAAGCGGGCATTCACGGAAACGAATCCCATGCCCATCTGCCTGACAGAACAAAGTCAGTGGGTTAGCGAGCCAAGTAGTGGGGTTAGAAGGTTTGAAGGAGCTCCTGAGACCCTCGAGAAGGAAATGAAGAGATCAGGGCAAAAAAAGTGACAGATCTGAGCTTGAGAGATGGCCCCCATTGAGGAAAAAAGGCCACTGACCAGGGGTAGAGGTTCTGGGATAAAGGCCCACCACGTGTGCCTTTAGGTCACCATTGAAACTCCTCCATCCCTCCCCAAACCTCTGAGCGGGTCTTTGCTGTGATCGCCAACAAGCACCCAGGGCCAGCCTCTCCTTTCTGAAGTTCAGTGAATCCCTCCCCATCCCGGCCTCTGCCTTCGTCATCAGTGACTCTGGAGTTCTTGTTGATGGTCCTTTGAATACTGTGGCCTCCTCAGCTCCCACAGCCTGCATCCTTACTCTACTCAGCTACACCTTCCATCTACACCAGCTTGAACCCTGAAATTTCCCTCAATCACAAGCTCCCAGCTCTGCCTCTGCTAAACCTGTCTTTTGTCCTCCCCTTGACCACAAACCTGTCCCCTCTGGCCCTCCCTGTTCATCTCTCACCTTCTTCTGGTCTTTCTTTGCTCCCTTTCTAGCCTTGACTCTCTAGTTGACCACATCAAATATGCTCTGGCCTCTGTCTTGAGAGTCCTTGAGAATCCTTGTCTCCTTACCATTCACACCCTGACAACCCTGCACCCTAGGTCATCCCGGCCATCCAGGTCTCTACTCCATCTCTCTTGCTATTATTCAACTCAGTTATATCGAAGCTACTCAAAGACTGAAGTTGCCGACAGTGCCCTCTCTAAATTTTCAGTGCCTTGGGGAAAGCCCCTATCTCACTGCCCTAGTTAGAGGCCCGTCCTCCACCGCTCTAATGAAACTGCCCTCTCTGGACTTCTCAGGGACCTTTTACCTTTGAAATCTAAGGACCTCTATTTGGTTTTCATCCTCTTCAACTTCTCTGTGGCTTTGGACACCAGTGATCACCTCCTCCTCCCTTGGTTTCTATGTTATCATCCTCTTCTGTCTGATAACTCCTTCTCACTTGTCTTTTCTAGACTACCATCCATGTCTCCCCCAAGCTCTGTCCTAGGTTTTCTTCTTCTTCTTCCTCTTCTTCTTCCTTCTTCTTTCTTCTTTCTTCTTCTTCTTCTTTCTTCTTTCTTCTTCTTTTTCTTCTTCTTCCTTCTTCTTTCTTCTCTTCTTCTTCTTTCTTCTTTTTCTTCTTCTTTCTTCTTCTTCTTCTCTTTCTCTCTCTCTCTGTCTCTCTGTTTCTCTCTGTCTCTATCTCTGGCTCTGGCTCTTTCTATCTCTCTCTGCCTCTATCTGTCTATTTGTCTCTCCCTCCCCTGACCTCATTAGGCCCCTGGATTCAATTACCTCTATGTAGATTATTCCCAGATTTACTAATCCATCCTGCCTACTTCTTGCTGACCCACTGTCACCCAGTGCCTGTCAGACATCTCCTTAGCTGTCCCATCAGCATCTCTCCTTCCCTCAAACTTTTCCTTCTCCAAACTTCCCTAATTCCATGGTACCAACCAATCAACCAGCAAGCATTCACAAAGCACCTACTATGTGCTTCCTCTGTCAATGCAGGTGGGTTCCTTCTTTGTAACTTAGTCCCTACACAATGTAGCGGGAAGGTCACTTGGGAGTGAGGGGAGGTCTAAGCAGTGGAAGAGTGGTAGGGCATCCCAGGTGTGAGGGACGGTGGGACCCCAAGTTCAGTCTTGTTAATTCTCCACTCCAAGATCCAAGATCTCCACTCAAGATCCTGAATCCATTCCCTTCTGTCCACTCCCAGGGCCATCATCCCAGTTAAGGCGTCAGCACCTGTCCACTGCATGACTGTGTGACTATTGTTCAGTTGTGTCCAGCTCTTCATGAGTTCATCTGGGGCTTTCTTGGCAAAGATACTAGAGTGGTTTGCCATTTCCTCTTCAAGCTCATTTTGCAGATGAGAAAACTGAGGCAAATGACTTAAATGACTTGTCTGAGGACAGATCTGAACTCTGAGAGCCCCTGAGTGTTCCTGACTCCAAACTTGGCGCTCTTTGCACTACAGCACCACCTGGCTGTTCTAATCAGTGTCTTTATCACTGTTCCACTCCATCCTCTCACTCCAGTGACAAAGTCATCACCTTCTAGCCCATCTCTCCCCTTTCTGAAAAACTTTAGCTGTTCTTCGTTGTGGCTGGAATTGAGTACAAAATCTTTGCTCTTACTTCAGTCTGATTCCCACTCACCTTTTCAGCCTCGACTCCTATCACACTCTGGGTTCCAGCCAAAATAGACTTCTATCCCCAGATTTGTTCCCAGGCCTTTGTTCCCGTCATTGCCTCTGCCTGGAAAGCATTCATTCCTCTCTCAGAACTTTCTCAGCCTTCAAGGCCCAGCTTGGGTGCTACTTCCCCCTCCCTAATTGCCCCACCCGCTGACTGCTGCTTTCTCCCACCTCAAACAATCCCACAATGCCCGCCCAGTGGGATGCAAGATCCCTGCAAACAGGAAATGTTGTCTTCCCTTCATATCCCCCGTGCTTAATAGCATCCTTGACTTTGGAGGCCATTGCAACATCTTCGTTGAACTGAATTCTGATCAGGAAAGGAGATTTCAGTCTGGGGAAGGCACATGGTCCTAGGACTCCAGCCCCCTTCCAAGACACGTTTATGGGCAGCTCCAGGGGAGCCAGCAGTCCCTCCCACCGCCTACCTGACCTGTGTCGGGTACAGCTCCCCTGCAAAGAGGTACACGGAGATGAAGGAGCTGGCCAGACAGCCTTTCCCCAGGGCCGCCTGGGCCGTCCTCAGGGTTTGCATGTCTGTGGAAAAATGCAGAAAAGGAAAGCCATGAGCAACAGCCAGGAAAAGGGGGGATGCCGGGCCAATGGGCCACATCGGTCCCCGGAAAGGGGGGATGCTGGGCCGATGGGCTGCATCGGTCCTCCAAAAAGGGGGGACTCTGGGCTGATGGGCCACATTGATCCCCAGAAAGGGGGGATGTAGGGCCAATGGGCCGCATTGGTCCTCCAGAAAGGGGGGATGCCGGGCTGATGGTCCACATTGATCCCCAGAAAGGGGGGATGTAGGGCCGATGGGCCGCATTGGTCCTCCAGAAAGGGGGGATGCTGGGCTGATGGGCCACATTGATCCCCAGAAAGGGGGCATGTAGGGCCAATGGGCCGCATTGGTCCTCCAGAAAGGGGAGATGCCGGGCTGATGGTCCACATTGATCCCCAGAAAGGGGGGCTGCAGGGCCGATGGGGCCTATCGGTCCTCCGGAAAGGGGGGATGCCAGGCCAATAGACTGCATCGGTCCCCTGGAAAGGGGGAATGCTGGGCCGATGGGCCGCGTTGATCCCAGTTCCTGCACAGGCCCAGAAATAGCCACCACCCTAGAGTCTGTCTCCCAGAGTCCTGCCAGTTCCTATTTTAATTCCCCCTTTCCCCACCAGGGGACAGTCAGCCATTAATCCCACAAGGATCTATTTATTAAGCTCTTCCAAAACTCTCTTCTTGCTTTCTACTGGGGACGTGAAATCCCCAGGAAGGTACAGGTTAGAAAATACACAGTATTTGTGCCAGTGAGGCACTGGTAAGTAAATACAAAGTATAAATGGAGTCAAGTAGAAAGTAACTGGGGAGTGGGGGGCGGAGGTAACAACTGGAAGGACCAGGATATGATGCCTGAGGAGGGTCATTAAGGGAGCCACAGTTTCCAAGATATAGAGATAAGAAGGGGAGGCAATCCAGGGCGGGGGCACAGCCCTGTGCAAAGGCAAGGAGATGGGAGATTAATACCATTTATTGGGGATAGCAAACAGCCCTGGTTGGAGAGTAGAGTGTGAGAAGTAGCGGGGAATCAGCCCAGAGCCAGAGCAAGAAGACCTCTCAGAGCCAAACAGGGGAGTGTCTATTTCATCCTAGAGACACTAGGGAGTCACTGAAGATTCTCCTTCCCACAACTCCTTCTGCACAGCACTGGCAGATTAATGTCCCAAAGCTAGCATTTTCATCCTAACACTGTCCTTCCCAGAAGCCTAGCTTCTTACAATTGCCTACCACACTTTTGACTGGCATTCAAGGCTCTGCATAATAATTCAGCCCCACCTTCTCTTTCCACTGCTCTCACTCCTCCACAGAACAGCAAGCTAATTCAATGGATAGAGTGCTGGGCCTGGAGTCAGGAAGATCTGAATTCAAATCTGATCGCAGACACTTACTAGCCTCAACAACTCACTTCGTCCTGCTTGCCTCAGTTTCCTAATCTGTAAAATGGGCTGGAGAAGGAAATGGCAAACCACTCCAAAATCTTTGTCGAGAAAACGCCAAATAGGGCCATGAAGAGTTGGACATGATTAAAATGACTGAACAACAATATTGACAAGTAAAGTCAGCTGCTGTTTGATGGAAGGGTACACTTTCCAACCCCCACCCCAAATTTAGGACACAGCTAAAAGCTGGGCAGGGATGAGTGACCACTGATAAGATCACAAACCCCTCGTAATATACTCCTGACAACTTAGATCTAGAACTAGAAGAGACTTGGGGGCTTTCTAGTCTCCCCTCTCATTTAACATATAAGGAAACTAAGGCACTGAGAAATGATAAGAACTTAGATAGAGTGCTGGGGGCAGAATTTGAACCCATGTCTCTGACTCCTACACCAGTTTTCTTTCCACTGTAGCATGTTACTTTGTATATTTGATTCAAATATTTGAGTTTTCTTATTATTACTTTCTGTGTAACCATGAGCCTTAGGACTTATCTACACAGAAAGACAGATCTCTCTCTCTCTCTGTCTCTGTCTCTGTCTCTGTCTGTCTCTCTCTGTCTGTCTCTCTCTCCTCTTTCACTGTCTCTCAGTCTCTCTGTCTCCTGTTTTTTCTGTCTCTGTCTCCCTCCCTCCTTCTTACTTTTTTCCTCCCTCCCTCTATCTCTTTCTATGTTTCTCTCCCTCTCCCTCTATGTCTCTCTCCCTCCTTGTTTCTCCCTCCCTCCTTGTCTCTTTTTCTCTCTCTATCTCTCTGCTGTCTCTCTATCTCTCTCTGTCTCTCTGTCTCTGTCTCTCTCCTTCTCTCTCCCTCCTTCCCTCCAAGTCTGTGTGACTATCTGTCTATACCTCTGCCTCTATCTGTCTGTCTCTATCTCTCTTTCTGTCTCTTTCTGTTTCCCCTCTTTCTGTCTCTCTCTTTCTTTCTCTGTCTCCCTCCCTTCCTTTTACTCTTTCCTTCCTTCCTTGCTCCATCTCTTTTCTGTCTCTCTCCCTCTGTATGTCTCTCCCTCCCTCCCTGTCTCTTCCTCTCTGTCTCTCTGTCCCTCATTGTGTCTGTATCTCTGTCTTTCTCTCCCTCTTCCTCCCTCTCTCTCTCCCTCCCTCCCTCCTTCTCTCCTTTCCCCTCCCCTCCTCTCCCTCTTTCTCTCCCTTTTCCTCCCTCTCCTCACCCCCCATTAACTGTGAGACTCACAGATCCTTGCTTTATTGACGTCTGTCTCCAGATGCTGCTTAGATCCACATCTCCTGAGCTTCTCTTTTCCCTCTGAACTCTCTGAAAAAAGGGGCCCAGATCACTGCAGTCCCCACCCCCACATGGGTCCCTGTGAGGCTCAAATGAAATAAAGGACATTAAGTGCTTTGCAAGGTGCGTAGGGAAGGAATCGCGGCTCATGACTCACCTTCTGGGACAAACATGTTGGCGATCACCATGAATCCGGCCAGGATGAGGAACGAAGCCACAGTGGCCCGGCGCCCCACGTAGATCATCGTGGTGGTGGAGACCAGCATGGCCGGGATGTCGATGACCCCGAACATCACCTGGACCAGGTAAATGCTGAGTCCAAACTTCTGTAGGTCCATGGCCAGGCCATAGTAAGCCAAGGAATTGGAGAACCTGAGAATGACAGCAGAATCCTCCCCTTAGCCCCATGTCCCCTTGGCCCACTTCCCATCTTCACTGTTAGTGCTGACCCCTCGGTGCCTCAGTTTCCCCTTTTCCAAGCAACTGCCCATGACTGCCTTCCATTCCCTTCCCATCAGCCATTCATTTCTGCTCATTATGCGCTGCAGACTGGGTATGTAAGCTCCCTGAGGGCAGGAAACATCTTCCTTTTTTCTGAATCTCCAGTATCTGGCATTTAGTAGGTTCTTAATAAATGCTTGCTGATAAATTTTAACCGATGGGGAAGATTCTTCCAGCTCCTGGTTTGCTCTAAGAACAATCAGGGAGGAGGGGAGTCGGCCAGACTCCGGTCTAGCCTTGATTCCACAAAAAAATTTTTAGGCGTGAGAGCCATCCCACAGTGGAACGTGGAGGCTGCCCTGTGGAAGGGCTGAGCTTCCCCTCTCCAAAGGTCTCCAAACAGAGACCACAGAATCAAGGGTGCTAAAGTGTCCTCCACATGGCCAAAGCCCCGACTCCTTTGTGGAGACAGATCTGTACAACTCTCCCCTGGCTAGACTGGAAGTTTCTTGAGAGCAGGGGCTATTTCAGAATTGTTTTACATTTCTGCTGCCCTGTATACAGTAGGTGCTTCACAAATGTTTGTGGCTTGATTGCCTACATTGACACTGAAGTAGATTCCTTATGCTCTGTGATTCTGGCCAGTGAGAGCTGGAAAGGCATCAGGCCTTGTGGATGGGGCCTCAAGACACTGCAAGGTCACCGCTGGTGAGGCTGTGTGGGATCAAGCAGGTGGAGGACACCGGGAGGAACAAGGACGGGCTGCCTGCGGAGAAGCTCATGGGACATGAAGCATCGTGAGTAGCTCCCTATATTGATTAAATAATTTTGCTAATAAGATGCCCCATCCAGCTATCTCTACCTGTCAAAACAGTATAAGGGCTATCAGCATTCACTCTTCAAATTTTAGTACCACGGACAAGATCCTAGTGACCCCACCCTAGTTACAGCCCTGTATGGACTATAACATGGACTATAACACTGGTGTTAATGAAGTTATTATGTTTTATCAGACTTTCAAGTCTAGAATTATGGGATTTGATGTGATTTGATGTGGAAATGAGAAGACTTAAGACAGCATGGAATAGTGGGAAGTACACAGAACAAAAGTTATTATCTTTTCCCACACACATACACCTTCCCATTGGCTGTAGAAGGTACCATCATCCTCCCACAATCTAGGACCCTTCCTGGATCTTTCTCTCCCCCCCCCCACTTCCAAGATGTCGCCAAGGCCTATGGATTTCACCTCTGCAACATCTCCTAAATATTCCCCCGTCTCTCTCTGATGCTGCTGCTACCCTCTGTTGCAATAGCCCGCCTCAAGTCTCTCTTCTACTCAGCTATTAAATTAATCTTCCTAAAATACATATCACCCTCCATTCAATAAGCCTCAATGGCTCCCTATTCCCTTCCCTCCAGGATCAAATATAAATTGCTCTGTTTGGCATTCAAGGTCCTTCCCAAACTACCCAAACTCCTCTCGTTCCAGTCTTCTTACACCTTCCTCCTCTGCAAGCCATTGACACTGGCCATCTTTTTGTTCCACTATGATCAGTGGGATGTTGAGTCAATGAGGGCGATAGAAAAGGATTGCCTTGCCAAAGTGAGGGTCCAATTGAGATCATGCAACAAAATTTGGGTGGATCCAGTTGGAGGGGTGATTCGAGATAGAGAAAGGGAGGTATCACACAGGGCAACTGATCTTTCCACAAAGGGTCTGAAGTATAATGGCTACACTGGAATATGGGAGCCTATAAAATGTGACACAGAATCACTCTCCTGGCAAAGGCCCATGAATTGGCCGCCATTTTTAATTGTCTGTGCCACGACTGTCTTCCACTGCAGGACACATCAAAAGCTGGCATCCATACCTCCCCTTACCTCCAGATTTGGGGAAATGCTCATTCAAGGGCTATTCCATAGCTTCGGGAAACTCAGTGGAGGAAAGCTCAAGTGATAGTCTGTTGGGTCAGTCATATACCTGGTGATTTTCCAGGTTGGCACCAGTTTGCCCCTGCAGGTAGCTTGAGGCAACTGTTTGTCTGCAAGGTTCACTCCCTCACTGCAGGATTTCCCAGCAGCTCTAATCAGTGGACACCAAATTGTTCCTCCAGCCTCAAAAGTATTAAGGAAAAGCCCACCACCTCCATCCCAAGGATGGGTCAAGGATGCGCAAGGATGGATCCCACCACCTACCAGACAACCATGAGGCAGCAAGTGACCTTACGAATGGCTGGGGTCCGAAAGAGGTCCAGGACAGAACTGGAGGGCCGTCCCACTGAAGACTCATTCTGCATGTAGCCATTCACCACCTGGGGGAGGCAAGACCATTGCGAAAAATTAGCCGGTATGGCATCAAAACATCCAAACCCCCTCTGCTTTCTTCAAGCTTCTCTCCTCCTACGTGGAGGAAGACAGATATGGACTCATCTGACCCCAGATCTAAATCTGGAAGTGATCTCATTGGCCATCAAATCCAACCCTCTTCTTTATAAATGATCCAACAGATTACATAGGTAGACCATAGTGGAGGTAGAATTTGAACTCAGATCTTCTGTCCTAAGAGCCAGTTTGTTTTTTTTTTTTTTTTTTTTTTTTCATGCTATCTTACTAATCCCTCAATGATAGATCAGCCTCCAAGTGACCTCTTCTCGGAGGCCAGGTTGGAGCCTTCCTTCCTCATGGGCCATAAGGAGACTTTGGGCATGGACGAGTGACTCCAACCAGCTTCAAAGATACTGCTAAATTCCCATCAGCACTGACTGACCCTGTACCTCTCGCTCTAGCGCCTCAGAGACTTTCCCAGATACTGACTTCCAGATCCTTCCTGATGATTACATCTCAAAATCAGAGTGGAACTGGAAAAGGGACTTATTTTCTGAGGCCTGAGGCACTCAATTAATTGTCCCAAGTCAGCCAGATCTGTTCAGGTGGAACCGGAGAGCCAGGACCAGTCACCAGAGCCTCCCACCTGCCTTCTCCCAGGCCTTTAATTACCGAGAGCAGCCCCCAAGGAACATGAGGTCAGCCCCCATGTTCTCCTGGCATGGATGCCCAGTTCTTCCCTCCTGTTACCTCCTTAGTAAGTCGCTGCCCTTCCTCCTTTTTTCCATTTAGGCTGGCCACTTTACGCAGGTTCTGGATGGCTAGCTGGGATTTTCCATGGAGGAGGAGCCAGCGGGAGGACTCAGGCAGCCACCTGGATAGGGAGACATGACAGTGAGTCTAGATTGGCAGCAGGAAGCTTTAGTGGGCAGTGCTTCCAATACCGACCACCCTTTTTTTTTGGATGCAAATTCTGCCCCTGGGGAAAGTAGCAATCAAGTAAGCCATCCAGGAGCATTTATTAAAGGCCCTACTATGTGCTAGGTACTGTGCTAAGTGCCAGATCTCCAAAAGTGAAACAGTCCCCCCCCCAGCTACATGGTATTAATTTGGTACATCTAACCCTTAATCTGAGGGGCTATTTGATCCACCGGGGAAACTGAGGCCCGGAGAGAAGTGATTTGCTTAAGTAGTAAAGTAGAAAGTGATGGATTTAAACCAGGCAGCAATCTTTCTACCTTTCATATATATACATCTATCTATCTATCTATCTATCTATACACACACACACACACACACATATATGTAATAATAATGGCACCACTGACAGATGAAGCAGCCAATCAAAATCTAGAGATTTGGGGTTTTGTTGGGTTTTCCAAAGCTGGCTGGCAATGATCTGGAACATTTTCTGACTCACGGGTTCTTTCCTCCTTCACTCTTGGGAGGAGGGGAGGCAGGGAGCTCATGGTGAAGTCTGGGGCTCCTAAAGCCAAGCTGCACTAGCCAGGGGAAGACCCAGGAAGTAAAAACTGGGCTTGGACCTTATACCTCTCGGGCAGCTGCCTCCTGAGGAGGGGGTGGGGCATGTCTAAAACTGGAGTTTAACAAGCTGGCCCCTCCATCCCTCCCTAGGACCATCCACCCAATAACCCAGCATCTGGACTCAGAGGCTAGAACCCAGACTGACAAATGTAAGTCTGAGGAAGTGGCCAACTTGGGAAAGAGCCTTTCCTTCATTCAATCAGCCCACAAGCTCCAAGGCATTCTGGGTAAAATACCAGAGCCGCTTTCTGAAGCTTCCCTTCAGCTAATGCCAGGACTGGCTTCCTCAGTGCCCTGCCCTGCCCTTCTCACCCTGCTAAGTGCCAACTCTACCCATTCTACCCACTCTGAGATAGCACCTAGCTCCTTAGGGCATCGTTCCTAACTCAAATCATAAGGCTGGGCTGGCAGAGTATCTGAATTCTCTGCTCTGGACTGTTCTGCCCTCCACAAGGATCCCTGGCACTGGAGAGGCGAGGTACGCTGGTGGCAAGGTCCACACCCGAGGGGCACACACACACACACACACACACAGAGCGTGTCCATCCCCCAACACTCCCCTCACCACGCACCAAGAGTACAGGAAGATGACCAAGAAAGGGGCAGAGACGGCAAATTGCAACCATCGCCAAGGCCGTATCAGGTAGGCAACTCCTGCCAGCAGGATCTGCCCCAGGGTGAAGGCATAACCCAGGAGGGCTCCAGCCACCGTCCGCCCTTGGGTGGGCATCCACTCCACAACTGGGGAGAAGACAGAGGTGAGACACGGCAACGGGTGTTTACTGGGTGCACCCAATGCCCGCTGAGACAGCAAAGGCGGGAAATACAGACAAAAAGTCGCAACCACCCCCAGCCCAAAGTGTCCTGGCCATCCCTGAGTTTCCATCGAGCTCCGTCTGCCTTTGCACCGTCCCATTAAGCCTTCATCTCAACAAACCCTGGATCTCAAAGCCCAGACTGCAGAGACTGATCTCGTAGAGCACCAGAGGGAAGAGTCAGAGCAATGGGTACAAGGGAAAAGTCGGCTCAACATAAAAAAGCAATGAGATCCTTCTGACAATGAAGGGGGTAAGCTCCCCTCCACTGGAGGTCAGAGGACCCTACGTCAGGGAGCAGATTGTTAAATTTTCAGTGTGGCAAGCTCTATAAACCAGAGTGTGATTGATCTTTCTGCTGATTGTCTAGATTTAAGAAACTAAGAGGGAGGAAATGTAAATACTGTAATTAAAACATGAAAATATATCTGTGTGCTTTTTTTCCCTCCAAAAAGCAGTTGTTGGGGCCAGCTAGGTGGCGTAGTGGATAGAGCACCAGCCCTGAAGTCAGGAGGACTTGAGTTCAAATTTGGTCTCAGACACTTCCCTAGCTGGGTGACCCTGGGCAAGTCACTTAACCCCAATTGCCTCAGCAAAAAGCAAAACAAAACAAAACAAAACAAAACAAAAAGCAGTTGTTAAACATTTATCAGCACACACCTGGCCAGAGAAGGACCTTAGAAGTCACCTAGTCCAATGCCCTCCTCTTTACAGATGAGGAAACTGAGGCAGACAGAATGGTTCTGACTCCAGGCCTTGTGTGCTTTCTGCTGGACCACACTGCCTCTTTGGTTAAGTAGAGGCTGGATTTAGAAGGTAGAAGAGATGCTTCTACTGAATGGGAAGAAACCGGACTCCCGCTTCCTTCCAGCCTTAAGATTTCATGCTTCTAATGCTCGGACTGTATCTGTTACATCTGAGTGATGACTCTCAGACCCTCCTTTCTTCCCCTGCCCCATCTCAGGACCAAGCGCCTGTGGCTCCCATATCCCCCTCCCCTTGCCATGAACCTTTCTCAAGGTCAAGAGCTTTCCCCAGAGTGAACCCTCTAATCCGTAACAGGAGACAGAGTGGCCGGACGAGACTCAGCCTGTCCTTCCCATCAGTCACAGCCCGGCCTCAGGTGCTGAGCCCCTGGCCAGAGTTCCCTCGAAGCCGGCCAGGAAAAAGGATTAACGTGGAACACTTGAGTGGGGAGGACAAGGCCTGGCTCTCTTTGCCCTTGCAAACCCCACCCCTGATCCCAAGGAGGAGAAACCGGACCTGTCGGTGCCCCCAGCCCAGACTAAGTAGGGGTAATGGAGACAGCCCTGGGAGCCAAGCTCTGCCTCTCACTACTCTTGGACAAGTGTCTTCTACTCTGTGCTTCTGGGAAAGACGGAGGTGGAGAGGCGGGACCACACCTGGCAAATGCAGCCCACCTTTCCCACCTTGGGCCCCCCCCACCCCGACCCCCACTGAAAGGGCAAAGGCCACCTTAGCTCCCCTCTGTGCCTCCCCCAGCGGGGTCATCTCACTCTACCTCCGAAGACTTACCCAGAGAAAGGGAGTTGAGAATGATTCCAGAAAAGGTCATGCCCGTCAGAAAACGAAGCACACAGTAGACAACGAAGGAGCCGAAGTAGGCCGTGCAGGCCCCAGCCAGGGCAAGCTGCAGGTAGGAGCAGATAAGGGGAGCCTTCCGGCCCCACCTGAGCGGGAGTGAGGGAAGACGCACAGTCAGGGACTGGCCGGATGTCCAGAGACAGGATGGGCACCAGTCGGTGACCTGGGGGCAAGGGGCTCTGACTCCCCCGTGGCCTCATGGAGTGTTGGTAACTCCCAGTGTGGAAAATCTCTCTGCTGGGATGGCTCTGTCACACTGAGTCTGTAACTCAGTTACAGTCTGGGTTGGAAGGGAGGGCTCTTGGCCAGGGCCCTCCAAGAGAAGAACAGTTAGATTAAAAGTCATTTTAAAGATAAATATTATCTCTATTAATACAATGATCACTGATAATAAGAATCAATACGGACATGGAGGGGTTATGGGTGCACTCTGGGAGACAATAAATACGTCAAGGAAGCAAAGTGGGTGAGACTGAGGAGGGAAGGTCACCCAGTCTCTTGTGGGGACAGCCTAGCAGTGATTCCTTCTCAGGGGTGAGCTGACTCAGTGGCCCTTGAGGTCCCTACCAACTCCTGGGCTCTCCAGCAGGATGCCCTGAACGGAGGCCCTCATGGGAAGCTGGTTGCATGACCAGTTGTCAGGGGGTTGATAAAGGGAATGGGGGTTCGCATAACAAGTTAGAGCACATGGCCTCAGGGGACGCTTCCCACTCTGCCGTGCTGGGATTCTACGTGCTCAAGCCCTCTGAGTGGAGACAACAGAGAGCAGCCAAGAAGGGTTTGGATGGGAAGAGATAGAGTCCGAGAAGGAAAGATGGAGGAGAGGGAAGGAGAAAGGAGGGAAAGAGAAACAGAAAGAGGGACAAAGGAGAGAGAAAAAGAAGGGTGGGAGGCAGAAAGAGAGAGAGAGAAAGGGGGGAGAGAGAGAGAGAGAGGAAACAGAGAAAGGAGAGGGACAGACACAGAGACAGAAAGAGGGAAGAGGGAGGGAGGGAGAGAGAGAGAGAAGAAACAGAGAAAAGGGGACAAAGAAGGGTGAAAGAAAAAGGAGGGAGAAGCAGAGAGAGAAGGAGGGACAAAGGAGAGAG
>JAJPUD010015697.1:19993-36515 GCA_023553655.1 Myrmecobius fasciatus | reverse complement strand
TCAGACCTGTGGAGGGGGAAGGAATTTGTGACCAAAGAAGAACTAGAGGTCATCATTAATCACAAAATAGATAAGTTTGACTATATCAAGTTGAAAAGTTTTTGTACAAACAAAATGAATGCAGACAAGATTAGAAGGGTAGCAGTAAACTGGGAAAATATTTTTACATCCAAAGGTTCTGATAAAGGCCTCATTTCTAAAATATATAGAGAATTTACTCAAATATATAAGAATTCAAGCCATTCTCCAATTGACAAATGGTCTAAAGATATGAACAGACAATTTTCAGACGAAGAAATTGAAACTATTTCCGGTCACATGAAAAGGTGCTCCAAGTCACTATTGATCAGAGAAATGCAAATTAAGACAACTCTGAGATACCACTACACACCTGTCAGATTGGCTAAAATGACAGGAAATGATAATGATAGCTGTTGGAGGGGATGTGGGAAAACTGGGACACTGATACATTGTTGGTGGAACTGTGAACGGATCCAACCATTCTGGAGAGCAATTTGGAGCTATGCTCAAAGAGTTATCAAACAGTGCATACCCTTTGACCCAGCAGTGTTTCTACTGGGCCTATATCCCAAAGAGATTTTTAAGGAGGGAAAAGGACCCACATGTGCAAAAATGTTTGTGGCAGCCCTTTTTGTAGTGGCAAAAAACTGGAAATTGAAAAGATGCACATCAATTGGAGAATGGCTGAATAAATTATGGTATATGAATGTTATGGAATATTATTGCTCTGTAAGAAATGACCAACAGGAGGATTTCAGAGAGGATTGGAGAGACTTGCATGAACTGATGCTGAGTGAAATCAGCAGAACCAGGAGAACATTATACACAGCAACAAGACTATACGATGATCAATTTTGATGGACATGGTTCTCTTCAACAATGATGTGATTCAAACCAGTTGTGCTGCGATGAAGATAGTCATATACATCCAGAGAGAGGCCTGTGGGAACTGAGAGTGAACCACAACACAGCATTTTAACGCTTTCTGTGAATATTTCCATGCATTCTGTTTTCCTTCTTAGGTTGTTTTTTTTCTTCTTCTCTTTCTAGATCTGATGTTTCTTGTGCAGTAAGATAACTGTATAGATCTGTATACATGTATTGTACTTGTCATATAATTTATCCTATCTAGCATGTATTAGATTACCTGTCATCTAGGGGTGGGGGGCGGGGGGAGGGAAAGGAAAAGCTTGGGAAAAAAAAAGTTTTTTTGCAAAGGTCAATGTTGAAAGGTCACTCATATGTTTTGCAAATAAAAAGCTTTATTAAAAAAAAAAACAAAACAAAACAAACAAATAAACAAACAAAAAACCTCAAAAAAAAAAAAAAAGGAAATAGAGCAGTGGATCAGTAGAATAGATTAGATTCACAAAACTCAATAGTCCTTGAGAGCCCTGATATGAATTTCCTTTTACCATTTCACTAGAACCTCTAGTAAATTGGCCATCATTACTGCTAATGAGTCAGAGATATAGAACAACAGTTTTGGAAGGTACCTTAGAGATTATCTAGTTTAAACTTCCATTTACATTGAAGAACTTAAAGCCCAGGGTACTTAACTGAATTTTCCAAAATCGGAAATTACAGTCAGAATTTGAAGCTAGTTCTGAATCCTCATTCAGTGCCCTGTCAATCTTTCCTTAGTATCATTTCAGCCATTTTGTTTATTGTTATTCATTATTTTTCAAATGAGTCTGACTATGAGCCTATTCAAAATGTTTTCTTGGCAGAAATACAGCAGTGATTTTCCACTTCCTTTTCCTGCTCATTTTGTTGATGAGAAAACTGAGGTGAACAGAGTTTAGTGATATGCTTAGAGTGAAATACCTAGTAACTATTTGATAGCACATTTCAACTCAGGAAGATGTCTTCCTGACTCTAGGCCTTGTATTTTATCCACAGTTACCTGGGTTGTCATTTCTATTTAGTAGTTTCTTAAGACCTATAATTAAAAAAATGGAGTAGAAGGGTCACTAGTTATTTTAGTAAACACAGAACATTTTATTGCTAAGCATTATATCATGTTATAAAAGTCATTTATGGGATAATCTGCCATGAAAATTATTATTATTAACAATGAGTATACTTTGAAAAAAGTTTCTCAGAGAAAGCAAAAATTTATGTCAAATGAGCAAGGTAGAAAATAAAGAGGCTTTCATTCATTGTATCAAAATTATTTAAATGGAAGAGAAGAAGGAATGGTTAAAAAAAAGAAATGTGAGCTGATAAAATTTTAGTACTCACTTTTGAGGACAAGACAGAGAATTATACAGATCAAATTGAATAATTAGCTTCCCATTTAACAATTTGAAGAATATTCAATAATTAATATAAAATAATAGATCTGAATTTATAAAAAAAAGATAAAAATGACTGGATCACAAATTCAACAAGTTTACAGCATGGTAATGAGATAAGACATATGATTCAATTAACTGTAATTAGAATTGAAATACTATAAACCAAGTAGGAGAAACTAGTCAAGTGTTCCCTAATAGCAAGCATCTGGAATTTTCTTTCTTCAGATCTAGATTCTTCTCTTTGTTCACTTTCTCCATTGTCTTCCCACCAAATCCAACATATTTCAATTTACTAGAGTCTTCTATTTTTTTAATATCACTAATATCCATTGTTTTGGTATTCTCTTTTAAGGTTAAACAACAGTCTAATCCTTTCTGTATATTTTCCTTCCTAAAATATTTAAACATCTTTTTTTTCATGCCTCCATTCTTTTGTTTCCCATGTCAAACACAACCCTTTTCTTCAACAAATCCTCAAATGAATTGTATTTAACGATCTTCACCATCCTCAAAACTTCCTGCTGGACATTCTTCAGCTTTACAAAATTTTACATAAAACAGGTTACCCAGAAGTATAAAAAAAGTACTGCAATTGAAGACTTGTTAACATCAGAATACATCAGAACTATCATCACCTATTTTTGGAAACCATGAATAATGTCCAGATTTTTTATTAATTTTTGGCAGCTTAACCATACTGTTGCCTTATATTGAATTTGTTGTTTATTAAAAAAACACATCTATTTTTAAGTATTATCTAACCACATCTTTATAAAAAGTTTTGATAAAATCTAAGTAATCAATACTAAAAGTATCCCTTTCATACGCTATTTTAATAATCCTTTCAAAAAAGCTATGAAATTTGTCTAACATGTTCTTTTCCTAATTAATCAGTGCTGGCTTTTTGTAACCATGTCTTTTTTTTTTTTTAATTTTCACCACCATACATTTGGTGATCCATTAAAAAAATTAGAACAATGAACCCAAGATCATTGGTTTATAGTATACAAAATTTTATTTCTACCTCATTTTTTTGAAAATTGGAATAATATTTGCCAATCTCCAATTTTGTACTTATAACTAGATTTTTGATAATGTTTGAATATTGCTGAGGAGACTCAGAAATTATATATGCCATATCTTTTAAGATGTTAGAATATATAGTTTATTTGGACCAGGTCAATTGAATTCATCTAAGCTAGCCAGCTGCTTTCTTACTCTCTTTTAATTTGAGTATTAGTCCATATTAGTCGGTTTTTAAAATTTTTTCATTATAGAACCATAATGATTGGAAAATATAGCAGAAATAAAATTTTAATTTAGCAGTTCTAGCTTCTCTCTGTTGGAAATTATCATTTAAGCTATCATGGTTAAGTTCTATCTTTTTTTTTTTTTTTTTTTTTTTTTTTGCGGAGACAATGGGGGTTAAGTGACTTGCCCAGGGTCACACAGCTAGGAAGTGTCTGAGACCAGATTTGAACTCAGGTCTTCCTGACTTCAGGGCTGGTGCTCTAACCACTGCACCACCTAGCTGCACCAAGTTCTATCTTTTTAAGTTATCCTTATTTTCTTTGTATCTAGCATTAATGAACATTTTTCTTATTTCTATTTTTAAAAATCAGGCACAGCTCATTATATGGTTTATGATTTTTGACATGATTCTATATAAGATTCTTATTTTAATCCTCGCTTACTTGATCCAAATCTATATTATACAAATATTTTAATAAAAATTTATTGGTGTATTCTCTACAAATTGTTTTATGTTCAAGTCTCAAGTTCCCAAGAGCAAATAATATAAGTCAGTAGACTTTCCCATTATCATGTGCTTTTCTGAGCATTTTCCTTTTAGTATTTTTTAAAGATAAGAAATAGATACCTGTCCTATAACTGATTTAAATTAAAACATTTTCTCCTCCTTATGGGGAGAGAATAATAAACTCTACAAGTTAAATTTCTGCATTTGTTTTAAGTCTTTGGTCATTGTGTGAATGTAAATGTTTGGCAATTTTTTTGTACATATGAAATAATTGTTTTATACTGAATATTTTTATTCTCCTCTTTGAAGAAAACCTAAATATGATCCCAACTTGAGCTTTGATTAATATTTTTTTCCACAATGATGCCTCAATGCTAGTGATTCAAGCTGAAGGACATGAGAAAAAAAGACTCCAACTGCAATCATTATATGTCACCCTCTCTGGGACAAGCTTTGGTCTAAAGCAAAGAGATCTCTCAAAGGAGAAGCTACTTGAGCTTAATAGTGCTTCTTATTGTCAGATATCAGCTTATACCTTCTTTTTATTCCTCTTCTATACTCTCAGAAACTACTAGTCTTATGAGTTTTGCTATTTCAAAACTTGTAACCTTCTACAACTCTACTATGTAGATAGCTGCTAGGTATAGACCTACAAGCCTAAAGCATTGATTTTTGGTCCTTGATGGGAAAATGCAGAGGAAAAATGAAAGTTCTATCCTTCAGTCACTTTCTGGGTGCCTCAGAAAGAAAACTGTGTTATATCCCAAAGTAAATCTGTTAGAATGATTTATATGAAGGGTTTTTCAAAGATCGAATTTGTATCCAAGCTCAGTATTATAATTGAATATTACAAAGCTCTAGTGATCTACTGTGAAAGTTGAAGATAGCCACCAAAAATGAGTGACCTTTCTGATGAAGGGTGAATATCACCTTCATTTGTACCACAGAAAGGTCAACATCTGCTTTACAGTATTCTTCCCCTTCTCTATGGAATTAAAGGAATCTTGTGGACAATATGACTGCTAACCTTTTATTGCAATTTCTGTTTATAGAGTTCACTGCATGTTTATTGCTTTTTACATGGTCTACTGGTGATTACAATTTAAGAGCTGTTAAATACTTAAACTGACATTTGCAAAGTAACATTTGTCACAATGTTTATTGGGAAATTTTCCAGTTGTTTAATGAGAAGCCTATACTATTAAAGGTTGAAAATGACTAGAATACTAAAGGGAATCCACTTTTTTTTATCATGGAACACAGGTGCTATACAAAACTATTACTCAAAGTAAATATGTCTCCATAAAAGTCTGATTAATTTTCTGAATGAAAGAAATAAACATTTTTAAAAAAAAATATTTAGAAAAAAATGTCCATTTAAGACTCTCTTTCCAATGATTCAATTCCTCAGCAAAAAAGCTGAATTTCTATTTTGCTCATTTATTTTGAAAATTGGTTAATCATCAATTGGTTGATCCACACTAATCTTATATTCAATTTAATTCAATCTTTTATTGAATCAATAATTGCATAGACTTAAAACCTGAAGTAAATCAAATCATAATAAAGACTTGATCTGAGTCCAATCATATAATATTTACCAAATTTCAGCACCATAGAAAATTGTCATTGTTCTGTAGTTAATTGAAAAAGAAAATAGATGTAGTTTTTTTGTTCCCAGATGTTTGTCATAGAACTTTAAATTAGCACTAGTTTCTAATTATACTTGAATTCTCCACTTTTTGTAGACCTTGGATGTATGATACACTAAGTAAATTAGAAAAGTATCCAATTTATGTCCAATAAGTAGAAAAGAAACATTTTCCATTAGTTTTTCTATGGTTGCATTTTCATTCTAAATTATAATTATATATAAATATTAATCATAAATAATGTGTACATGTGGTCAGGAAGGTGATTGTGAGATTATTTTGATAAGTGGTATAGAGTTTTATCTATCAGAAAGATAAGGCAAAATTTTTCTAGTGATTATTGTGTGGGAGGAAAAAAGTGTATAGAATTTGAGGGGGTTAAAATGACAAAATTTGGCAGCTGATATAAATGAAGAAATTAAAAAAAAACAAAAAAAAACAATAAAAATGACACTGCAATTCCAAACCTGGGTGACTGAAATTGTGATGGTGAATTGATAGGAATAAAGCAATTTTGAATGGGATAGCTATGAGGGGAAATAATAAAATTCTTTATTTTGAAGAGGTTGAGTTTGAGTGCCTATTGCATACCCAGTTTAAAAATGACTAATAAGCAAATAGTCAGAGCCAAGATGGTGTCCCCCAAACCTCTTCAAATATCTTTAAATAATAACTCAATACAAATTCTAAAATAGAATAATCCAGAAAATGATGGAGTGAAATAATTTTCCAGCCCAAAATCTGTTTCATAATGGTGAGAAAGGACTGCAGTCTCACATCGTCCTTTGGCCAGACTAGGCCCCAGCAAACCAGGAATAGGCCATAGGACCACTCAATTGGTGAAAGCAGTGGTGGTTTTCAGATGCCTTAGTCTTCAGATGGTAAGAGTATCAGAAGAAAGGTTAGGAGATTTACCAAGAGCTCTTTACTGATACCAGAGGCAGGATTCTGTTGCATTTTCTATACTTAGATACCATTCAAAGTACTGATTCTTAATCCCAGTGGAAGGAGATCTACACAGCAGAACTTGTGGCCACAGAGAAGCAGGGAATCCAGTCACAGTTCCAGGGATGGAAAGAATGCTTATGGGCACTCACATCACAGTACAGGAAATTAGTATACACCTCACCTAGATCATACCATTTGGGAAGAGCCAAAGACATAAAACCCCAGGAGTACTTCTGAAAATAACTGCCAAAAAAGGAAAAAAAAAAACTTGTAACTTGGGACAATGCACCCTCTACTTGGGAAAAAGAGCCCTATTTTAACATAGAACTAGAAATCAAGAAATAGGCTGGAAAATGAAGAAACAAAAGGAAAAAAAAATCTGCTCATAGAAAATTACTATGGTGACAAGGAAAATCAAAACACACTCAGAATACATAGTCAGAGCATCCAAATCCTCAAAGAAAAGTAAAAATTGGTCTCAGTCCATAGAACAGCTTAAAAAGGTTTTAAAAATTAAGTAAGAGAGATAGAAGGAAAATGATAAGAAAACAGGCTTTGACCTGTTAGAATAGGTCAAATGGCAAAAGAAACACAAAAATCCAATAAGGAGAAAAATCATTTGAAAAGAAGAATGGGCTTTACTCAGGGTGCCCTTCATTCTCCACAGTGGTCAGCTATGAACATATTGAAGGGACCTACAATTGGAAGTGACCTTGGTACTACTCACTTCTGTGTGGGAATGTGAAGATAATGACTAATGACTAAGGAAAGAGGAGCATTCCGAGCTACATCACTTTAAGTGACACAAAACATTTAATAAGTGATGCTGCAAAGAATCAAGTTGCAAAAAACCCACCAACACAGTTTTTGATGTCATGTGTCTGATTGGTCAGAGTCCTATGGTAAGAAATTAATCATGGTCCTGTTATGGTGATAAATGATGCAGCCAGACAAAGGTCCAAGTGGAATACAAAGAGAAGAGCCAAAGTATCTATCCAGAAAAAGTGTGCTTCTATGATTTTGACTAAGTAGAAAAAATTGCAGGTGCTAACCTTAGGAAAACTGTTACAAATGCTGAAGTCACAGTAACAGGTTATTTTAATGATTCCCAGGGATAGGTCACAAAATACGCTGGAGCCGTCATTGGTCTCAATGTGCTGTGAATCATCATCAATGAGCCAATTGCTGCTGCTACTGCTTATGGCTTGAACAAAAAGGCTGGAGTTGGGCCAGTTTTAATCAAAGATAATACCAATACACTAAGGAGATACAGACTTTTACCACCTATTTAGATACCCAGCCTGGTGTGCTCATTCAAATTTATGAAGGCAAGAGAACAATGACAAAGGATAATGAAGTTTGCCAAGTCTGAGCTCACAGGATTTCCCCAGCACTCAGAGTAACATTTGACATTGATGCAAATGGATACCTCAACTTTTCTACATTGGATAAGAGTCCAGGCAAGGAGAGCCAGATACCACCGTCACCAATGATAAAGATCTTCTGAGAAAAGAAGACATTGAATTTATGCTTCAGCAAGTTGAAAAATTAAACTCTGAGGATGAGAAGCATTCTCCACAGTGGTCAGCTGTGACAGGAAGCAGACAGATGAATCGAATATGATGTGGTAATTGTCTTTTAAGAAATTTAATTGAGGGATGAAAAAGAAGAATATACTGGGAAAAGAAGAAAATGAGAGGTATAATGGGATAAAGAATTTGACATAAAGGAGACCTGAAAGATAGTTTACAGTGGAAGGGAAAATGAGGAAAACAGGTAGGGAAACAAATGAATTTCACATATCAGAATTGTTTCAGAGAGGGAATAATATATTCACTCAGTTGAGTGTAGAAATTTATTTCACCATACAGAAAAGTAGAAATGAAGGAAATGAGGAAAGGGGTTGAAATGCTGATAGAATGGAGAGCAGTTTGATGTGGCAAAAGTCAGAAGCAAAACACTTTTTAGAATTGGCAGGATAGAGAGAGAGACAGAAGTGGAAACTGGACAGAGGGAAATTCACAGTTGATAATCACTATTGTAAAAAAAAAATTATAGTTAGTTTATCTATTAAAGTCTTTATTATTCCAAGATATAGAAAATGGAATATGTTTTTCATGATTTCACATGTATAACATGTCAAGTTGCTTGTATTCTTAATGAGGGGTATAGGAGAAAATTTGAGACACAAAATTTGAAAAAAAAAAGAATGGTAAAATTGTTTTTACATGTAACTGGGAAAATAAAATATTAAATAAATTTTAAAATAAAAATTAAAAATGACTAATAAGGAAATATTGATTCAGCATTACTTTTCATGAGACTTGGGCACTATGTATCTGGATATGTGCATATGAACATATACACATACACGTACATGCACATATATACAAACATATATGTATATGTGACATATATATATATATAGAAGAATATATATTATTTGTATAAATATAATAAATTAATCCATGCAAGCAAATTAATTAGGTTCTCAATTAAAAAGAGAAGGCCTAGACAAAGAACCTGGGGTACTCCTATTTTCAGGGAAGATGACATAATAATATTTTGGCAAAGGAGTTTGGGAAGGAATAAGTTGGAGATAAAATAAAATGAAGAAAGAGCAATGTTGTGAAAACCAGAAGAGTGAATAGGACACATTGTTAAAGATGGTAGCGATTAAAACATGCAAACTGAGAAAAAAAATCATTACATATGTTAGTTATGGTATTTTTAGTACATTTGAAAATAGGCTCAGTCAAATAATGAGTTCAGCAGGCAGTTGACAAAGTGTGGCATTGAGAGTAGAAGTGGGGAAAATAGGATTTTTTTTCAAATATTTTGGCTCAAAAAATGGAAGAGATACAGTACAATAGCTTGAGATGATAAAGCCTGTTGAGGGATTTTTTTGTTTATTTTTTTTTGCTTTTAAGAATTAAGAGAAAGGCTGTTTTTAAGAAGTAACCAAGGAAATAGTAAAGATTAAAGATTAGAAAGTGATTGTAACTGTATTTTAATAACTGAAAAACTGCATGAGGACTCTGTAGGGTAAGCAGGTCAAATTGGCTTAGATACTGCGTTCCTTACAGAAAGATACTGTGTCATGATATAAATTATTGATTCTGGGAATGTAATATGTGAGTTGTTAATCAATTAGTCACGTGGTCTCAATGAAGATCTGGCCTGAGTTTATGGAAGAATCATCTCATTCATGTGTATTATGCTTGTTATAGCATATGAATTGTTTAAACTCTAGGAACTGGTAGCATACTATATAAGAATATGAAGACTGAAATTAGGAAGACCTTAATTAATATCTGGCATGAGACCCTTATAATTGTGTGATATGGAGAAAAAATCACTTACCTTTACCCTCTCTTTAATTTTCTCTACTGTAAAACTGAGAGCAATAGCACCTGCTCCTTTGGAATCAAATGATACAATATGTAAAGACACACACCATAAAGTGTCTGGAACTTAGCAATGTTTTAAACATATCCTTTGTTAGCCAGTATCTTTGTTTTTGTTTGGTTTTCTCCCCACAAAGAAGAAAATTTACTATTTTCTTCTCCAGTGAATTAAGGAAAACAGAGGTATGGAACTTGGCAGGATCACAAAAGCATTGAGTGTCTAAGGCTTGATTTGAATTCAATTCTTTCTGACTCCATGCCCAGCATTCTATCTACTGAGCCACCTCGCTGTCTTTTGTATATAGTATGCATTATATAAATGCTTATTCCCTTCTATTCCCTTACCTATATGGGTTCTATATTAATGAGTATGTAATATTAAATATTGATTAGCAAATATTAAAAATAGAAAATCCTTAACTTTGCTTATTGCTCCACATCTAGACTCTCTAGTCTCATTGATATCCTCTCACTGATACCCATTTGCAAAGGAATTAGACTTATGATGGCCACAAAAATTAAAAATAGAAGATTAAGACTAAGGTTATCACAAAGACTCTTCCATCCCATTCATCTCCTAGAATCTTTTCTACATAGACTATTTAAAGGAATGTGATAGAGCCACATGTCTAAGAATCTAGCCTCCACATTTCATAATCATATTATTACAGGAGATAGAGAACCAGGTTTGGAACCCAAAAAATTTGAATTCAGATCTAGATCCAGACATTGCACAAGTCACTTCTGTCTAACTCAGACAGATGTGATGATCAAATGTGATAATATTTGTAAAGAGCTAGTAAAGTTCCTGGAACATTTGAGGTGCTTAAGAAATGCTCATTCTTTATTTCAATACTCACTAGAACTTCTGCCCCACATGTGCAAAAATGTTTGTGGCAGCCCTTTTTGTACAAAAACTTTTTAACTTAATATAATCAAAATTACCTATTTGGTTTTCAATTATGAGTTTCAGTTATTCTTTGGACACAAATGCCTTCTCTCTCCACAGATCTGAGAGGTAAACTATCCTATGTTCTTCTAATTTTCTTATAATATCACTCTTTATAAAGAAATGTATATTGTTTTAAAAAGTTTATATACTTGTATAACCAGAAAAAATAAAACAACTAAACAATTTAAAATAAAATAACTAAAATAACTTTAGAGGATAAAGAAAGTGATAATCCCTTTAAATTCTACCCTTGTTAATGTCCAGTTGGGGTGTTGCATTCAATTGAAAGGATTACTGTTCAGGAAAGGCTTCAATAAACTGGTCAGTGCCCAAAGGCAGGCGTCCAACAGAGCAAAGTGTCTTGAGTCTATCCACATCAAATTTAGAATAATTGAAAGTATTGTTGAAGTTTACTTTGAAGTATAGAAAACTCAAGAAAAATATGAAACCTGTTTTCAAATAATTGAAAGACTGTCATGAGAAGGAGGAATTAGTCTCATTCTGTGATGCTCCAAAAGACAGAACTAGGAACAAGTTGTAGAAAACAATTTAAACTTGTTCAAACATTTTAAAAAATTACTGTATTTCCCCCTTTTATTCTCTCTCTCCTTTCACCCTATCCTTCCTCAAAGTGCTTTGGCACTAACCACACCCTCTCCCAATATCTTCTCTTTTATTACCCTCTCCCCCTTTCCATATCCCATTTCCCTTCTTTTTTCTGAACGGTAAGATAAATTTCATACTCTATTGAGTATGTATGTTATTTTTAGTTTGAGCCAATTCTGATGATGATAAGGGTAAGGTTCACTCACTTCCCTGTTCCTCCCCTTCTTCCCCTCCACTGCAAAAGCTTTTTATGGACACTTTTTTATGGCAAATAATTTGTATCATTCCACTTCTGCCTTTTCCTTTCTCCCAGTCCATTCCTCTCTCACCCTTTAATTTTATCATTTAAAAAAAGATATTATCCCTTCATATTCAACTCACACCTGTGCCCTCTGTCTATATACACTCCTTTCTAATTGTCATAAAAATGAGAAAGTTCCAATGACTTACAAGTATTGACCTCCCATGTAGGAATATAAACAGATAAACCTTATTAAGTCCCTTTTGATATCGCTTTCCTGGATTACCTTCTTATGCTGTATTTGAAAATCAAATTTTCCATTCAGCTCTGGTCTGCTCATCAAATCAAAATCCTCTATTTCTCTAAATGACCACCTTTTCCTCTAAAAGATTGTACTCAGCTTTGCTGAGTAGGTGATTCTTGATTGCAATCCTACCTCCATTGCTCCCAGTAATAACATATTCTAAGCCCTTCCATTCTGTAATATGGAAGCTGCTAACTCTTATCTTATCCTAACTATGGCTCCACTATACTTGAATTCTTGCTTTCTGGATGCTTTCAATATTTTCTCCTTGATGTCAGAATTCCAAAATTTGGTTATAATATTCCAGGGAGTTTTAATTTTGGGATCTCTTTCAGGAGGTAATCAGTGGATTCTTTTAATTTCTGTTTTATCATCTATTTTACAATATCAGGAGAGTTTTTCTTCATAATGTCTTAAAAGATGATGTCTAGACTCTTTTTTTTATCATGACTTTCAAGTAGAAAAATAATTTTAAAATTATCTCTCCTGGCTTGCATGAACTGATGCTAAGTGAAATGAGCAGATCCAGGAGTTCATTATACATGGCAATAAAACTATACTATAATCTATTCTGATGGACATGGCCCTATTCAACAATGAGATATTTCAAACCAGTTCCAGTTGTACAGTGATGAAGAAAGCCATCTACACATAGAGAGAGGCCTGTGGTACCTCAACATAGAATTTTCACACTTTCTGTTGATGTTTGCTTGTATTTTGTTTTCCTTCTCTCCTTTATTTTTCTTGTAGATTCAATTTTTCTTGTACAGCAAGATAACTGTATAAATATTTATACATATATTGGATTTGTCATATATTTTAACATAGTTAACATGTATTGGACTATCTGCCATCTAGGGGAGGGGGGAGGGGGAAGGAGAGAAAAAATTGGAATAGAAGGCTTTGCAAGGGTCAATGTTGAAAAATTACCCATGCATATGTTTTGCAAATAAAAGATTTAATAAAAAAAGAAAGAAAAAAAATTATCTCTCCTGGATCTATTTTCCAGGTCATTTGTTTTTCCAGTGAGGTATTTCATATTTTTTTCTATTTTCTATTTTGCCTTATTGTATCTTGATTTTTCATAAAGTTATTAGCTTCATTTCCTCAATTCTATTTTTAGGGAATTCTTATCCTCAGTGAATTTTTGTATCTCCTTTCCCAACTGATCAATTTTGTTTTTAAGGCATTCTCCTCATTAACTTTTTGTATTTCCTATTGTACTACTATCAATTTTTCCCCTAATTTTTCCTCTGTCACTCTTACTTGATTTCTATAATCCCTTTTGAGTTCTCTCATGGCCTTAGTCCAATTATTATTTTTTTGGATGCTTTGGATGTAAGAGCTTTGACTTTGTTATCATTTTCTAGGTATGTGTTTTGATCTTCTTTGTCACTATGTTAACTTTCAATGGTCAGCTACTTTTTTTGTCTGTTCATTTCCTAGTTTATTATTTGACTCTTTGTTAAAGTAGGGTTCTGTTTCCAGGGTGGAGATTGTATTGTCCCAGGCTTGAGGGGTTTTGTATAATTGTTTTCAGAGATCCTTCTAAGAACTTGAGCACAAGTATTTTTTCTGCTGTGAAACTTTGAAGAGTGTCCCCACCACACTTTTATTTTAAGATCTAGTGTGCTAAAGCAACATGGTCCTGCTTTGCTAAATTGGGGGCCCCTGGGGTTGGGGGTTGGAGCTAGGTCTGTGCTGGGACTGAATGCTGGACTTCCAACTCCATTGCCATAGACTGTCTCCACTGACCTTCCAAGTTCTCCCTGATGTCCTCTGGATGAGCATTTATATGCTGTAAACTTTTGGACCTCTCATCCATATACACATGTATATGTACATGTATATGTACATGTATATGTATATGTATATGTATATGTATATGCATATGCATATGCATATGTATATGTGTGTATTACTGAAGCTTCTCTTAGCTCTCAATTCCTTTTAGAAATATTGTTATATGCCTCTGTAATTATTATAATAAAAATGAAATCTATTTGCAAGGTAGCTACTTGCCCAATTCCTCTTACACAAACCACATATATTTATTTTGTTTTATGGTATCAAAAATTACCCATTATAATGAGTTTGAATTGACTTAAATATTTATCTAAATCTGGATGGGCTTGAACAACTGATTTGAAATTAAGGATTTTTTTAAACAGAAATCTATCCTTCAGGTCAAACTAATATAGGCTACATGATGCCAGTTTTTTTAGGGTGGTGAAAGTATCAAAAGCAACTTCTGCGAGAGATGTAAAGGGATCTAGCAACTTGTCAGAAAAAGATTATAGAGGACTTTAAAGGTAGTACTGGTTTCAGGATTGGATGCTATTTGAAGACTCCATTCCCTATACACATTTCTGGGGAACAATTCAGTGATAGAGAGGAACCCTTTCAGTCCTGCCCCCAGCTCCAATTCTGTTCTACCCGCAATAAGAATAGAACCCAACTTTAATATAAATTCAAAGTCTAAAAAATAGCATGTAAAAATGCATAAACAATAGAAAAATACTTGACCAAAGTGGCAGGAAAGATCAAGACATAAGTTCAAAAGAAGACAGTGGTATCATAACCGCTATATGCAAAGCTTCAAAGGGGGAGAAAAGTGAATTTGACACAAATCCAACAAGAATTCCTAGAAGAGCTAAAATTATTTTCAAAGTAAAAGTGATAGAGGAAAATTCCCTGGGAAAAGATTTGAGAAAAAAACAATTTAAGCATTATTGGACTACTTGAAAGACATGGAAGAAAAAAACTAGAAAACATTTCAAGAGATTACAAAGGAAAACTGCCCCAATATTCTAGAATCAGAGATATGTCTATCAGATTAGCCAATGCATTAGCAAAGAAAAATAACAAACATTAAAGGATAGATTCAGTTTTATAGCCCTTTGAGCCTAGTTACACATTGTTCTTCAAAATAGTTGTACCAGTTCACAACAGCTGATTGTTCACAACCATTTTGGAGAACAATTTAGTACTATCCCAAGGGGCTATCAAACTGAACATATTCTTTGCCTCAGCAATAATAAGTTAGTCTTATATTCCAAAGATCAAAAAAGGGAGGGGAAGGACCATTCATATAAAAATATTAACAATAGCTCTTTTTGTTGTGCCAAATAGTTGGAAATTTAGAGGATGGTCATCAACTGAGGATTTCCTGAAAAAAAATCATCATAAACTATTGTGATCGAATGATGTTATGCTATAGGAAATGATGAATAGAAAAAAAACCTTAGAAACTCTTATATGAACTGATACAAAGTGAAGAGAACAAAACTAGGAGAACACTGTATGTATTCATAAAAATATTGGACCTTTAAGGCCTGCTTGGTAATAGCTCAAGGGTTCTGGTATCCACAGAAAGCATCACAGTTTCGTACTAGGGAGCCCAATACACATGAGCTCCTAATTCATGAAATAAGTACTCATTATACTGGCTATTTTTCAAATAGTTAAACCATGGGAGATGGAAAGAAATTGAAACAATTTGTTTCAATTTTCCTTTCCTTCCCTCCAGAATCCTAATTTTTCAAACTTTCAAAGTCAGCATTCTAACTATAAAACAGAGTTAACATACAATTAGTCAAGGGAGTATCTTACTGTCTGCCTCCTGGGAGCCCAAATCTGTATTTACTATGTATAATGGGAATTCAATTATATGAGATCCTATTTTAATGATATATCTATATATAAACACAATGCTCCTTTTTCAGACTTTTGTTCTGACTTAGTCTCTCCTTTTGAGTTTTCCTTGTGAAGAGTAGTGTCTTCTCAGTTTTCTTAAAAATATTCCCCCCCCCATATAGGGGGCGGAGCCAAGATGGCGGAGTGAAAAGGTGACTTTCTGCCTCTCCTCCGATCTTCTCTCAAATCAACAATAAAATAAGCCTCCGAACTGATCTTCAAGTCAACGAACTCAGAAATATTTGGGCACAGCTCTCTGGATAACTTCATATCAGGTTAGTCGGACTCAGACAGAGAGATAAATAGACGACAACTGTGCAGGCCGGAAGTGAGTGTGGGACTCAGCTCAGCTCATCGTGGAAGAAATTCCAAACTCCAAATTCCAAACACCTGCAGTTTATCTGAGGCACTCGGGACACTCTGCCCTGATTGGGGACAGGTGTTCTGGCAGACTTGCCTTGTTTAAGGAGTAATTCGGGCTTAATCCTAGCCCCCACCGGCCCAGCACCTTAAGTCAACTTGCCGAAGTGCCCCAGGGCAAAGCTTTTTGCAGCCGCCGCTTTTTTTCCCCTACCTTAAAGAGATATCCACACTGTCTAAAAAAAAAAAAAAAAAAATATGATGAAGAAGCAAAAG
>JAJPUD010015697.1:0-14993 GCA_023553655.1 Myrmecobius fasciatus | reverse complement strand
AAATTTGTAACAGAAAGCTATGTAAGGGTTATTGTTGAAGAATCACCCACACATATGTTATGCAAATAAAATTAAAAAAACTGGGAAAAAAAGAATATTTCCCCCCTGACTTAATAGCCACTGAACAGAATTATGCTTTATATGCGTGTCTAATAAAAGGTTAAAAAAACAAATATTGTGAGGATGGCCAACTGTGAAAGCCTTAGCTACTCTGATCAAGAAAATTTCAAAGGACCCTTTATGAAAAATGTTATCTATTTTCAGGGTAAACCCAAGTTCATGATCATATCTCCTTGTCCTTAGATATTGTTCTTTATCATTCAGTTTCAAAGAACAATGGCATCATGAAATGATGTCTTGACTTGTGCATGAATTGGATTTAATTCAGTCAGATTTGCAAAGTCATCAGCCTTACTCTTTCTTCCAGAGTCCCAAAAGTCCAATGATAAAGCAAAAGTTGGGACAACTAGTGATGGCTCAGGTTGCACAGGAAATCGTTGACATCTTTGATGGATGTTTGCCCAAGCTCTAAGCAGTCCACAAAGCTTTCTTCAACAAACTATCTTCAGCTCCCCATTGTGCAAAAGAGAAATCTTTACTTTCTTGGAGTCGCATTCCCCTAACTCCCCAAAGGTTTTGAGACCTGTCACTCACTCTTAATTTTGTTTTAGCTCATCTATTGAGAAAAATTATTGAAATGTTACTGCTGTGCATTTGACAGCTTCTTAGAACTACAGGAGAGAGTTGGGTGAATCAGGTGGAAATCAAAGATGGAATGTACTTGGTGATTAAAGACTTTCTCTATTTGCCTCTTCATAATGAGTAATAGGCTTTTAAGCATTATTTACAGTGTTTTGCTGTTTTGTTTTGTTTTGTTTTGTTTTGTGTTTTGTGATCCTTTCCCTCATGACTACAGCCTTCTGGCTCTTTATGGATTTGGGTGGGCAAAATCTATTTACTATAGTTTCTCCTCAAATGACTACATAATTTTTCAATAAAGTTCAAAAAACTTTTGTGAGAGTCATTCCTTTAAAAAAATCATTGTGAGAGTTATTCCTAGAGATCAGGACTGTCCTGCTTTGATTCACTTTACCATTTAAAGGGAACTACTCAATATTTTCAAAAGATATTATCATATAAAATGCATATAATTTACAAGCTGCATGGAATAAAGCAATTTCCAACTAGAGACCTAATAGAGGAGATCAAAATCATGTCAAAATAGGATGAGGTAGATAGAATCCCTGTAGCTGTGATGATACTGCAGTTTTACTGACAATGCTTTCAGGAGGATGTGTTTATATTCTACAAACTTTTATTCTGCTACAAAAAGCAGTATGTTTATCCAAATGTTTATAAATATTATTTGTGCATTAGTCTAAAAAAGATAAATTTTTTGGGGGACGGAGCCAAGATGGCAGAGATTATGACTTTTTGTGATCTCCTCTGACCTCTCAAACCAATAGTGGATTGAGCCTCTAAACTGGTTTTGGAGTCACAGAACCCACAAATGTTTAGTGTACAACATATTTCCAGAAGATACCTTCGAAGAATTTCAGAACAGGTCTGTTTCAAACAGGAAGAGGGGCATTCTGCTGAGCCCACACTACAACACAGGGAGCCTGGGGCAAGGAGTTGGGGCAGAGAGTCAAAGTGTGATAAAATATGAACTAAACAAGATCAGAGACCTGATTAACTAATTTTAAATGTGAAATATTAAAAAAGTTAAATACAGATAAATGTATATTAATATACAGAACAATAAACAATAATTAGTGATTAAGTCATTTGAGACAGTTTCTGGTGTAATTCCTTGATCTTGGGGTCCTTCTGAAAAATTGTATTTTTACCATCACTTTATTTAATGACCTAAATATGTGATTGAACTCTTTTAACTTTCTTGTGTCCATTTCTAACCTCTAAAGGTAGCTATATGCATAATAACATGCTAAAATTTACTCCAGTCCTCATTTAGTATTGCTCACAATGGAATATCTTGGATCTACGAAGGTCACATATTGGTTTTGGGGAACAAATGACATAAAAGGGAACTGGGATCACAACAAAGTCTTGGTGTCCCCTAATTACCTTCATGGACTAAGTCTGTCCTGCTTTGTTTTGATTTCTACATCATATATCCACATTATTAAACAGAGAATATTTATATTTATTCCATATAACATTTAGGAAATGTCTGATTCTAGTGAGAAAACTTTCCACTTCTGTAATTTCACCCAGTTATGTAGCTGTTATTTCTTTGGTGGTGAATAGCTTTTTAAATCATGAATTCTTTGCAATTGTCCTTGATGAATGGCTGAATAAGTTATGGCATATGAAAACAATGGAATATTGCTTGTTGTTTAAAAAATGATGAACAAGCTAATTTTAGAAAAGCCTGGGAAAAATTTGCAGGAACTGATGATCAACAATGGAAGATTTGGGTCTTCTCAGTAGTTTAGTAATCCAAGACAATCCCAATGAACTTTGAAATGCATCTGCATCCAGAGAGAGAGAACGATGGAGAATGAATGTAAATCAACACATGCCATGTTCACTTTTTTTCTTTCTTCCATTTTTTTCTCTCTCATGGTTACCAGAAAGAAAGAAAACAATAAAACAATTCCACAAAAGATTAATTTTTTAAAGGAATAGTCTTTGATTCTTTGATTATCTCAATCAAAGTAGTCAAGTCTTTCAGATCTTATTATCATTATAACACAATACTGCCTTTAACTGTGTAAAATGATCTTCTGGCTTTGCTCATTTCACTTTATAGTTCACTTTATATATAGTTCTTGCCAATTTTTTTTTCTGACACTGTCTCCCTCATTTTTTCTTCTAGTACAATAGTGTAGCATAATGCAACTTCTCCAGCCATTCCTCAATTGATGATCATCCTCTCAATTTCCAATTCTTTGTTGCCACAAAAAAAAAATTAGCTTGTAGCAATATTTTAGTGGATGTAGATCTTTTTCCTTTCTTGTCTCTTTGGGATATAGTCCCTGCAGTGATATTGCTGGATCAAAGGAAATGCATAACTTTATAATTGTTGGGGCATAGTTTCAAATTGTTCTCCAAAATGGTTGGACTAGTTCAATATTTTACCAAAAATGCATTAATTATTGTATCTATTTTCCCCACAGCATTGTTCAGTGTTATAATTTCTGATAAATATGAAGTGGTACCTCAGAATTGCTTTAATTTACATTTCTCAAATCAATAGTGATTTTTTTTATATGACCATAGATCATTTTGATTTCTTCCATGAAAAACTGCCTTCCATATCTTTATCCATGAATAAGTTGGGGAATGGCTCTTTTTTAAAAATTTGACTCAATTCTCTCTATATTTGAGAAATGAAGTTATTATTAGAGAAATGTAATATATTTTTATATTATTACTTCATTTTATGGTACACATTAAGAAAGTATAATTTATTTATCTCTTTTAATTCAAACTACTTTTTGCTTTTGCTTTGTCTTAGATTATGATTACTACCTCTGCCTTTTTTTTTCAGGTTAAGCATATTAGAGTTTGCTCCAGTCCTTTATTTATCCTTGTATTTTTATGTTTTTCTTTTTAAAATGTGTCTGCTTTTAAACAATACATTGTTGGATAAAATTTTGTAATTCTTTTTGCTATCAACTTTCATTTTTCAGGTCAGTTCATCCCAATCACCTTTGCAATTATGGGTATTTTTTATTTATTTCCCTCCATTTCATTTACTTTAGGTTATCCTTCTTACCTTTTAACCAATCCCTCCTCAAAAGTTTGTTTTGCTTCAAAATCTATCGTGCTTTTTTATCATGTCTCCCCTTTTCTCTTATTATTTTCTTCTTTTACTTCCCTGTTAGGTAAGAGATTCCTAAACCCACTTGGAAGTGTTTATATATCCTTCCCTCTTTGGCCCAATTCTGATGAAAGTGATGTTTAAGCACTGCCCAACTTACAAAATTCTTTTCCCATGTAAATGCTCTTGTATCTCCTTTTGTGAGATAAATTTCCCCACTCTCTCTCTCCCTTCTCCTTTCTCCCACTGGATCTCTCTTTCTTACATCTTATTTTTCAAGATTAGCCCAATATAATTTATTCAGACACAAGCTCTCTCTCTGTTTGAACATCTTTAAACTGATCTAATAATAATAAAATTCTTGGAAGTTACATGTATCATTTTCCTATATGAAGATGTAAACAGTTTAACACTATGATTTTAATACTTTATGATTTATCTTTCATTTGTATATTTTATACTTGTTGTCTAACACAGAAAGATGTTGAATTTTTTATTCAGCTCTGCTTTTTTCATCAGAAAGGCTTGGAAGTTTTCTATTTCATTAAATATACCATGGAAGGATCATGCTCAGTTTTGCTGATTTGATAATTCTTGGTTATATTGCTAACTCTTTTATGTTCTGAATATCATATGCCAAGTCCTCTAGTCCTTTAATATGAAAGCTAAGAAATTTTGTGTCATCCTATCCCTTCCCAGTGTTTGAATTGTTTCTTTCTGAATTTTTGCAATATTTTCACCTGCATTTGGGAAATCTGGAATACTGCTATAATCTTTTTGAGGGTGTTTATTTTGGGATCTATTTCAAATGATATGGATTCTATCAATTACTTTTCTATCCTCTAAAGTTAATATATCAGGATATATTCTTGTTATAATTTCTTGAAATGAGATGTTTAGGCTATTTAATTGATTATGATGGGTTTCAGAAAGTCTGATAAGTCTTAAAATATCTCTCCTTGATATATTCTCCAATCAATTATTTTTTTCTGATGAGATATTTTACATTGTCTTTTCTTTTCTCATTCTTTTGTCTTTTTATTGTTTACCAAAGTTCATAGAATAATTAGTTTTCATTTGCTCATTTCAAATATTCAAAGAAATCTTTTCTTCAGTGAACATTTGTCTCTCCCTCCCTACTTCTCCCTCCTCTCCCTATATCTCTCTGTGTGACTCTGTTTCTCTCTGTCTCTCTCTTGTCTCTGTCAATTGTACTTTTTTAGTTTTTTTTTCCTTTATATGTACATGCAATGATAAATAAATACAGTCTGATAATGAGAAAGTGTAATAAAACCTTTGATTAGCTCACATATATAAATTTAATTGCAGTTTTACTTGAATCAAAAGTGACCTGATATAATTTTATAATTAGCATTGCATATAAATTTAATTTATTTGAACTTACATTGATCCTTCATAATCCTATTTTATGAAAAAAAAACAAAACAAACTACATTTTTCTGAAAAAAGATTCATGAACTTCACTAGACTACCAAAAGCTTCAAAGGATATATACACAAAAATTAACAGCTCCTAGTTTAGAGGATTATGTTAAGAGGGAAAATAGTTCTATAATTATATGATTTAATTATTAAAGCCTAGATGATGAATATTGTGTACAAACATTTCGTCTGCCCCTGGAATTTTTCTTCAAATTGCTGGGCAGTAAACATCATATTGACCATTTCTTGACTTTCTGAAGCTGCACTGACTCTTGAGTAGATGACCATTTTCCAGGTGAAGGTCAATTAATCAAGGAAGACTTTGGCAAGAATGTTGCCCGCAAAGTCTAAGATAGAGAACTTCCCTACCCAAATATGACCAAGGGCTTTGATACCCTGAATCATAAGGGCTTATGGAAGATTATGAGAAAATGTTATTTGCCAGAGAATTAATCAATATTTTAATACAGTTTCATGATGGCATGTTTGTATGGATTCTGGATATTGGATGATGCTTTCAGTCTTTCCCTATTATAAATTGAGTTAGACACAGCTGCATAGTTGTTATGTTTTTTAGCATAATGTCAACAATGCTATTGGACCTCTTCTATGAGGACAAAAATGAGATAAAGGTCACTCACCACTCAAATTTGCAATTTGAAAATGCTACAAGTCAAGATGAAAGAGGAGGGATACCTGTTGCCCAACTTTTTGTTTGCAAATGATTGTACACTTAATTCTTCCTCTGAAGTTGGAATGTAAGAGTATGATTGATTTTTTTCCTGCTTCTGCTAATTTTGGCCTAACAATCAACAATAAGAAAACAGTAGTTCTCCTTCAGCCAGTAGTACTATACCGTTCATTTGAGGAACTATTTGTTATAGGAAATGGAGAAAATTTACATAGTGTGGCTAAGTTCACTTACTTTGAGAATACATTTTCAAGGGATATAAATATTATACATTGCCAGAGCTAACTCAATATTTAGGAAGGTCAAAAAATGGGATAGAAGAGGTAATGACTGACTACTAAATCAAAGGTCTATAGAACCATTGTATTGACATTATTTCTGTATACCTGTAAAACCTGGACATTCTACTAGTGCCGCGCAAGAAAACTGAAGTACTTCAATTTGATTGTCTCTGAAAGATTCTGAAGATTTCCTAGCAAGATAAAGTACAGAACATTAAGGCTTTTCTTGACCTGAACTGCCAGAAATTCAAACTCTTCTATAGGCAAATTCAAACTCTTCTATAGGCAACACAACTCCAAAAGGACTGGTCACATATCCCATATGCCAAATGTCATTTACCTTAAAGACTATTTGTACCAAATACTACTATAAGAAAAATGCTCACAGGGAGGTAAGAAGGAGCAATAGAAGGATACTCTCGAGGTTTCTGAAGAGCTTCAGTATTGATTGTGAGAAAGCAGAGATCCTAGCAAAAGACTGACCAGAATAGTGTGCCTGCATTGTAGAAGATCTGATTGATCTGATGATGTCTCTTTTAGCAGACTTCTAGATATTCTTTTATAGAAGAAATTTTAAACTGAGAAGTGAAAATTTTTATTTTTATAATAATATAAAAGTCTTATAGAACATGAAAAAGTTGGCATAGGATATGGATGAAATTAGTTCCTTTTTAAATATTCTAAAATGATCACAGTCCCTTCTTTTAGAAAGGAGAAAATTTGGAACTTATATCCTTTATCTAGTTGGATATAATTACAAATTCCAGTAGCTTTTTAAATTTAACATACTAATCTATTAGTTACTATTAATTGGTCAGAATGATTCATTGATTCAATTAATTATTCAACTTTAAGCATCTTTGAGAAAAGAGAGATTTACTATAGTGATATATAGCAAAAATAGACAATATAAAACATCTCTTCAAATTTTTATGACATATATTTCTCAGAAATAGAAAATCTGAAAGAAAGTTAACTCAAACATGGAAGTTATATGACAAAAGAGTAGCTCAGCTACTAGTTTATAGGAGTCCTTTTCTCCCATTTGTGAAGTACTCACAAATTCTTTTTAAATATGGTATGTTTGAATCCAAGGTGCTTTTAGATAAAGATGCTGTCTGATAATCTTGAGGATGTTTTTAGGATGCCAATTGGAAAATGAGATGTTTAAAATTCTCCTCTCTCAAAAGGAAGACCAAAACATTTCCCTTCCCATATTCCAAATGAGTTACTTCTCAGAAATGTACTAAAAAGCCACATGGCCCAATTTATAAAATTCCTATCCCTTCACAATTTTCTTGATAATTTATAAGTGATTCCTAGATGTGGGACCATGTTTCAAAGTATATAGAAATGAATATTCTTTCTTCATTTCAGTCAATGATTTTCAAAGATTTTTCAAACTTAATCATATAGTCTTTAGATTGATAATTACTTGAAATATTCCTAACTAGTTAAGACAACTGCAGCACAATACTGCTGTAAGGGTTAAGTAATCCAACTTACCATTTTCACTGTCCCTTCATGTCTATTATATTGACTTCTTCTTCATTTCCTTCTCTTTGTTTCTCTCTTTCAGGACCCAAATACAATCTCATCAACCAGAAGAGTTTCCTCATCATTCTTAATGCTAATGTTTTCCCTCTCTCCTATTTCTATTATATGTGCTTTTTTATGAATACTGATTATATGTTATCTTTCTGAAAAATTATTAGCAAAGATACTTTTTTTCCTTCCTTTTATAGTCTTAGGGTTTAACACAATGCATGACATATGGCAAGTGTGTAACAAATGGTTGTTGACTTATAGTGGTATTAGGACAAAGTTTTCCCAAAACTTTTTTGGTATTACTTAAAAATATTTGTATAACTTTGACAGCCTCATTTGGATCAAGAATTTTTGTTTACTTTAAATAAATGTCAAATCTGACATAAAATAGATAAAGGATAGTTAAACACATTTAGTCTTGATTAATCATCAAAGCAGGGTTTATAATATTATAAATGAGAAAATTTCTAAAATTTTCTGAATAAAACCAACATCTATTCCATTAAACTCACTCTATTGAGGAACTTTCAAATTCTATTGAGGAAGTTCAAAATTATGTTGCTGTTTGAGTATATTATGTAGAAATGCAACATTTTGCATTTGTAATGCTTCACATTTGCTTATGCATTCATCAACATTAACTGTTCATTCTGAGTTCTTTTTCTGTCCTCACACATTATGCTATACATTGGATTAGCAAAAATTGTAGATAAAACAGTTAACCTTGAGGTCAGGAATAATTTGCTTCAAGTATTATTTCTGATACATCCTAGATATGTAATAGTGGTGGACCTTTCTTTCACAGGAAGGTCACTGTATCAATTAAATATTATTCTAGCTGCTGAGGAAAATATAAAATTTGAGTGGGATATGTCTCTTGCTCTCCTGGAAATTATAGTAGCATGGGTAAATATGACACAAATACAAACAAGTAAGCTATGCCATATTATTATTCAATTGAAGTCATTCACCATTTATTAAGTGCCTAATATTTTCAAAGTGTGATGCTAGTTCTAAGCATAGGAAGACAAATTTGAAGCAGTCCTTTCCTTCAAGTAACTTATAGACTATATATGGGACTTATGTTAAATAAAAGATGATTTCAGGAAAAAGCACTAAATATGGGATTTAGGAAACACTTTGTATAGGATGTGATATCTGAGTTAATCTTGAAGGAATTTAGTGAATGTAAAAGATAATGATGAGTAGGGATTGTATTCCTGGCATGGACAGTAGACTCTGCAAAAGCATAGGAAAAGAAGATGGAGAGTCAAGTTTAAAGAATAAATAGTAATGTAAACCTGTGGAACTGTGAATTCCATTATTCATTTCATATATAATTTTAAATGTGTTTATAGTTTGCATATTCAAATCTAAGTTCCATGGAAGTAGCAATTGTTTCATTATTTTATTTGTATCCTCAGGATCAAATGAAACTTCGCACATATTAAGTGCTTAATATATTATTTTTGATTGATTACATGAATGGGAACAATATGAAATAAACCTGGAAACATGAGTTGGAATCAGATTACATAAGACTTTGCATAGACTCTGATTTTTGTGTTTTAATCCTGAGGCAAGATGTGCAGAAGATTTTTAAGCAGCAGGATGATAAGCCATATGTTCTAAAGAAGTTAATTTCTCATCTGTGTGAAAATGAATTGAAGATAAAATAGGCTAACGGAAGGGGAGTTATTGCAATAATTAAAGTGAGAAAGGATGAAGCACATAAATAGTGTAATAGTCATATACATGGAGAGGAGAATGGATGATAAAGATATGGAGAAAGAAGTTGCAAGAATTGACAATTGATTTTACATGGAGGAAGTATAAGGACTTAAGGATGAATCTGAAGTTATAAGTTTTAAATGTCTAGAAAGATGTACTTCAGCAGCAATACAAAAGACTAAATGATGACCTCCTTTGGGGAGACACAGATTATGAATTTGTTTTTGAATTTATTGACTTTGAGATCCATAATATGATAATGTTTAGGATTGAAGTTAGAATTATATATTATACATTAGTTGGTCATCTCTGTTGAGAGTGGGAAAATGACATGTTAGCATATGGAGAGAGGGAGAGAGAGAGAGACAGAAAGAAAAAGAGAGAGAGAGAGAAAGAGAGAGAGAGAGAGAGAGAGAGAGAGAGAGAGAGAGAGAGAGAGAGAGAGAGAGATTAATGGGCCACAGAAACCCCCACGTAGGGGCTAACTAGGGGCATTGTGACACACTCTTGCAACACCCTAAGGTACAAGGAAAGATCCCTGACAGCAGGCTATTTTTGTGTACCCTGGCCCCATATCTTCTGACTATTCCTTTGACCTTATCACATATCTTATTCTTGATAGCAGACAAGTACCTATATCCTCATTCATTGTACTGTCAGCCAGCTTGGCTGCCTTCTAAAAATTCCCTTACAAGCCCTCCCACCCCTCAGATACTTTGCTGGACCTCAATTGGACCTTCTACACTGAGTCTAGCCCATTTTTCTTTGGTGTTGATAAAAATTTGTGACTGCAAGAAAATTTCCTTGGATTCTTTCAAGCTACCTCAGAACCATTTGGAGGACACATCATTTTGGTTCTGAAACCCTGGATCCCCTTTGCAGATCCAATTTTCTTGGATTCATTCTAAGTAAGGTGTTTTCCCTCTTTGTGTTGTAGTTATCTCTTGTTCATTCCTGTGTAGGTTCCTCTAGGCTGTCAGAGTGAGACACCTCTCTGTTTGATACTTCTCTCTCTCTTTCTTGCCAGAAACACTTGGTTTATGAATATATAGAAAACCTCTAGAAGGCCCCCTTACTTCCAGCACAGGTTTGGGGATTTCACAGCTGTAGGCAAATATGCACAAATCTGGAATCCCTTAGACAAAAGCATCAAAGCATATAAGGACTGGTCTTGGAGGAACCTCTTTTACTATGGGCCAGGAATGATCTACCCCAAAGAATTCATCCCCAAGGTGCATTTTAGGACATTAAGGCAAAATAGGTCAAGGACAATTCAAGAAAAAAATAATGCATTTTTTTTGGTAATACTGCCTAGTCCCAATATGATCTAGAGGACCATAAAATTTTGCCTCAAAACCACTCTGTAAATTGTAGAAAAGAAGAAAATGGAGAGAGGTCTCCTATATTCATACCTTAATGATACTCTCTCAGAATTCCTCCTTTCATGATTCCTGTAAAATACTTTTAGTTAGATTTTCTTTTCAGCTTACTGAAAAGAAGAAACCCTTGAAATCAGAAGACCTCAATTGTAACTACCTGACTTTAGTACATCTTGGAGCATCAGCATGACTCTTTCAATTAAGTAATGTAATTGTAATTTTTTTTTCTGTGTCTGTATTTGTAGAATGCCTGTCATATTTGTGCTTGAGCAAGATTCTGTTACTTTGAAACATTTAAGGGCTGCAGTTAGAATATTGGGCAAGACATTAACATCACTAATTCCCACATTTAAAAAGGGGAAAGCTTGTCTTTTTTCTCTGGTACCAGTACTGGCCAATTTCAAGGTATAGAAATAAAGTTAGATAATTAAAGTTGTTAGAACCACTAAAACATGTTAGCAAAATCTTAGGTTTTGAGATTAATCATTAAAGAGTTTGGCAACTAATCGTTTTAAAATTTCAGAAAAGAACTCCTGAGAATTTGGCTAATTCCAAAAATTTATCCTTTTCTGAAACATCTTGCTAAGTTTTGAGTATAAGGATTGAAATTTATCAAAAACTTACAACGGTTTTCAAAAATCAACTGACAACATTAATAGTTTGTTTTAAGAAAGTGAACGTTTCCTCCTCCTCCTCTTTCTTTACCCTCCTTTTCCCTAACTACATCAGGGAGGGGCAGATGTGACAGAGGGAGAGAGACAGAGAGAGAGACACAGAGAGAGAGAGACAGAGAGACAGGGACATACAGAGAGATAGAGAGAGAGACAGAGAGAAAGAGAGAGAGGGAGAGAGAGAGAGAAAGAGAGAGAGAGAGAGAGAGAGAGAGAGAGAGAGAGAGAGAGAGAGAGAGAGAATATATGCTACTATTTGAGATAAAAAGGTGTTGGATCAGAATAAAAAAAGAAACCAAAAGTGTGCAATGTAGCAAGGAAAGCAAGAAAGTTTAAGCATGTAGGAATGAGAAAAATAGAAAGGAACAAGGAAGCTGTAATCTGTACAGATAGTGTGAATAGAAGATTTGACAATCTGGGAACTTTTGAAAAGAGAAAAACAGTTTGCTGCCACTTTAGAAGTTCCTGAAGTAAACTAACCTGCATTTGAAAGATTCAAGAAACAGTTTTGAGACACTTAACCCTTCCCTGGCTCTCAAAAAAAAAAAGGTTTGTGTGAATTGGGAAACAGCCAAAAAGTAATCTGAACTGATTGGAACATCTAGTTGGATTTTAAGGAGTCTTAACAAATTAACATTAAGTATGGATCAATTTTATAATAGTTTCTTAAATTATGGTATTAAAATTGGAAACCTGATTGTCAATTGTATGATATTCCTACCCATTTTGTGATAGAACATGATTTGAATTTTTGAATTTTAAAGACAGCCTTATTTTCTTCTGAACTCCAAAGGGAAATTTATTTAAGGGAATTGGAGCGGAAAGCCCAAGATCTCCTACCAGTTGGATCCACTGCTGAGTGATGAGATTCAGTAAGTACTACTTGCTAAGTAATGGATTCTTTCTGAGATATTAAGACTGAGATTTGGCTTGTCATTTAGTAACCTGAATTAAAGTGTAAAGTGAACAACTAAAACAGTGTGGAAGAAAAAAAATCTGTTTAAAACCAGTCATATTTTAGTGTTTTATAACCTTCATTTAGGGTATTGGATATTTCCATCTTTGCTTGTGAGTTATGAAGGAATTACAGCTAAAATAATCTATAACTTATGAAGATTGTAAAATTATTCATTAGGTTATGTGGGATGAGGAATGGTGCACAGCCTAAAGCAGAAATAAGGGTAAATGGGGTGAACAGACAGGAGCAGGAAGCTCAGCCCTTCTCTGGGGTCCCTGTTGATTACCCTTAATTTGAAATCTTGCTAGATTTCTTGAAACCAACTTGTGAGCAAGATCATCAGCCCTGAGAAGACTTGTTTGGGGTTTTGTGGTTTCCAAACAAGGTTTGAGTTTCCTGATTTTCTATGTAACATTGTTATATATAAATGATTTCTAATAATTGTTTTTATACAAGGATAAATTTAAACTTAAGGGGAAAAAAGAGCCAAAGGTATTAAGTAAAATCTCTCAATCCATATGAGACTGTTTTGTCATTGTGATAAGGCTAATTTAATTGGTTGTATTTAGTCATTTTAAATATGTATAAAGGGATTTTAAGAACTTCAGTATATGCTTATGTTCTTTTGGACAAAGTTAATAACTGATCATGTTTTGTGGAATACAATGTTTCATAAATTTTTCATACAATTTAGAATTTTTATATTTCTACAACCTGAATCCTTGGTTATTAGTTATTGAGCATCTTAAAGCAAAATTATTTATCCTTCCATATATGTACCTTTAGTCTTAACTCTGCAAGACTAGTTTAATTCTATTATAATCATGTTACTGCTTTTCACTTTTATGGCAAATATCTATAATCAGAGCAAGTGGTCAGTAGAAGCCATCAGCAAAAAGCAGGTTTGTAATTTTCAATTTTTTTTCAATCTGTCTTTTCAATCTGAAAATGTGTAGTCATTAGGTAAATGAGTATTTAAGTCATCTATTACTAGATGATTATATCTGTCTGAAATAAAATACTTAAATGTTTCAAAATAATATGAGAACTAATGACTATTGATACAATTGGGTCCCAATAGTGTGGGCCTGAGATGTTATTTTACTGATTATTGAAACTAACTCTGAAATATTTTCTTTCTTTTTTTTTTTAATAAAGCTTTTTATTTGCAAAACATATGAGTGACTTCAACATTGACCTTTGCAAAAAAAACTTTTTTTTTCCAAAGCTTTTCCTTTCCCTCCCCCCGCTCCCCACCCCTAGATGACAGGTAATGTAATACATGCTAGATAGGATAAATTATATGACAAATACAATACATGTATACATATCTATACAGTTATCTTACTGCACAAGAAACATCAGATCTAGAAAGAGAAGAAGAAAAAAAAAACAACCTAAGAAGGAAAACAGAATGCATGGAAATATTCACAGAAAGCGTTAAAATGCTGTGTTGTGGTTCACTCTCAGTTCCCACAGGCCTCTCTCTGGATGTATATGATTATCTTCATCGTAGCACAACTGGTTTGAATCACATCATTGTTGAAGAGAACCATGTCCATCAAAATTGATCATCGTATAGTCTTGTTGCTGTGTATAATGTTCTCCTGGTTCTTCTGATTTCACTCAGCATCAGTTCATGCAAGTCTCTCCAATCCTCTCTGAAATCCTCCTGTGGGTCATTTCTTACAGAACAATAATATTCCATAACATTCATATACCATAATTTATTCAGCCATTCTCCAATTGATGGGCATCTTTTCAATTTCCAGTTTCTTGCCACTACAAAAAGGGCTGCCACAAACATTTTTGCACATGTGGGTCCCTTTACCTCCTTAAAAATCTCTTTGGGATATAGGCCCAGTAGAAACACTGCTGGATCAAAGGGTATGCACTGTTTGATAACTCTTTGAGCATAGCTCCAAATTGCTCTCCAGAATGGTTGGATCCGTTCACAGTTCCACCAACAATGTATCAGTGTCCCAGTTTTCCCACATCTCCTCCAACAGCTATCATTATCATTTCCTGTCATTTTAGCCAATCTGACAGGTGTGTAGTGGTATCTCAGAGTTGTCTTAATTTGCATTTCTCTGATCAATAGTGACTTGGAGCACCTTTTCATGTGACCGGAAATAGTTTCAATTTCTTCGTCTGAAAATTGTCTGTTCATATCTTTTGACCATTGGTCAATTGGAGAATGGCTTGAATTCTTATATATTTGAGTCAATTCTCTATATATTTTAGAAATGAGGCCTTTATCAGAACCTTTGGATGTAAAAATATTTTCCCAGTTTACTGCTACCCTTCTAATCTTGTCTGCATTCATTTTGTTTGTACAAAAACTTTTCAACTTGATATAGTCAAACTTATCTATTTTGTGATTAATGATGACCTCTAGTTCTTCTTTGGTCACAAATTCCTTCCCCCTCCACAGGTCTGAGAGGTAAACCATCCTACATTGTTCTAATTTGTTTATAATATCATTCTTTATGCCTAGATCAT
>JAJPUD010015696.1:0-36518 GCA_023553655.1 Myrmecobius fasciatus | reverse complement strand
GGAAGAAGTTACCGGGCTGTACTGTTGTGGTGGAAGGAGGAAAAATGAGAGACGCAGTGATTGGAAGGCTGGCTGCTTCTACGATTACTACAAGGTTTTTCACTTGAGGGGGACTGGCAGACAGATGAGCCAGGTGGCCCAGACCAGTTGGCAAGGAACATTAAAATACTTGTTCTAATAACACTAACCTTAAGGGCAGAGTCATTTAAAATTCAGGTTTCAGCAAGCAACTTTAGCTACTTAAAAATCGAAGTTAGAATTTAAATTCAAGTGTATCTGAAATGATTTAATAACATAAAGCCACGAGACAATATAAGTCAGATGTAGAGTCCAAAATTTGGAGCCCAAATCTCTGGGATGGAATCCTACATGTTACTTTCTGTTTAATATTGGGTAAATCATTTGCTTCAGCTGGGCTTCAGTTGAGTCATTTGATTAAAAAGTAAAAGCTTTTTTTTTTTTAAACAACATGGCTAATATAGAAATGTTTTGCATGATTTCACATGGATAACAAATATCACATTTCTTGCCTTCACGATGAATGGAGAAAGAGATGAGTTTAATTTGGAACTCAAAAAGAATTTTTTTAAGGTTAAAAAATACATAAATTGTTTTAAATCGGGTTGGATTAAATGGTCTCTAAGATGTCTGGTTCTAAATTGATGATAGTTTGATCCTTTTAGCTGATTTTTGACAGCGTAATGCAAATTTTGAAGAAAAACAATAGCACTCTCAAAATGAAACAGAGCGCAGTTATTGGCTCCACAGGAAGCCCCAAAGCAGTCCGAGAAGCCGTTACTTCGCCTTTTTCGGAGGAAGAATGCAACAGGAAGGAACAAGAAACGTCATCAGTTTTCGGAGGGCCTTAGACGAGTCCAGTACCCCGTTTCCCAGAATGCAAAGGACGGAAGCCTTTTCGAGACTTCATTTCCCAGGATGCCTCGAAAGAAAGATGTTCCAGGGCTCCATTTCCCCGGATGTAAGGGCCCTGGTAAATGAATGGTGCGGGATAAGGGTGTAGGAGGTCACACATGCGCAGTGTTGCTGCGGTGGTGCGTGGGTCTGAGCGGAGACGCGGCTGAGCTAGGCATTCGCCCTAAAGATAGGGAGACTGAGAAAAGGGGCTGGGCTTTTGGCAGGAGCCCGGGCCGAGCAGGGTTGGGCCGCTGCTGCAGGGAGGGCGCGGGTCCTCCTTCCCACACTCCTGCAGGTACCGACCCAACCTGAGCTGGAGACGGCCCCACCCATCCCAGGCTACCCCTGCCCCGGGGCGCCCCTCCCCCCCTGCACGTCCGGGACCCGGCATGCGGACCTTCCCCGCCCCCCATCTCCCCATCCCGGTCTCCACCTCCCCTCACCCCTCATATACACCATGCACACCCCCAACTCTGACCCCTCCCCCGGACCCTGCTTGTCCCCAGTCCCCATCTTTGCCTCCTTCCACCACCCCTTTTACACACAAAGCACATCCCCAGCCTTGACCCCTCCCCCAGACCCAGCACGTCCCAAGCCCAGCCTTCTTCCAGCCCCTTCCCTCGCACCCACTCAGCACCTCCCCAATCCTGATTCTTCCCCTAGTCCCTGCACTCCCCCACTCCAGCCTCCCTCCTACTCCTCCCCACTCCCACACTCAGTAAACATCTCTCATCCCTGCTACCTCTCCAACATGCCCAGTACGTTCTCAGCCCTGACCCTTCCCCACTCTGCTTCCCTGCCTTGACTCCTGACCCGACACCCCTCCACCACACACACACTCTCTCTCCCACAGCTTCAGTCTCGGGAATGCTGATACACAATCCCCCACCCCTCCCCCACTCCCTGCACCCCTCCAGTCCGTATCCCTTCCCGCCTCCCCTTGGCCCTCCCCATATCTGTACCCAGACACGTTGCCACTCCCACCCGGCCCCTTCCTTTGAGGACTCATAGTCCGTTCCACAACCCCCCGAATGCGAGCATCCCCAGTCCCTCCGCCAATCCTGCCCGATCCTTGGCTGTTTTCCTCCCCACTCCCCCTGTACATATACCCTCCAGAAGCTGCTGCCCCAGGTAGGTTGGTACCCTGCATCCAGCCTGAGATATCTTTACTCCCACTTTCTAATTCTAGCCCCAAGCACCGCCCTTCCCTAAGGCTGTCCTCGACAGTGCCTGAAGATTCCCCTTTGAAGGGACTAAACTGGGTATCCCACTCCAGATATCCAAGGGTCCCCATTCATATGCAGGGCCTGGTATCTGATTCCCTGCCCTTTGGTGGTCATTCACATCTCTGGGAGGGTTAGCTTTCCCATCCCAGATACATTGTCACTCCTGATCCTCAAACCCCCCCCCCCTTGCTGGAGGTCCCCATCCTCTAACCACGGGTATTCTGAATTTCCCCCCTTCTGAAATCCTCAGCAGGACTGTGCTGCCTCTCCCTGGGTATCGCCCCTCTCTCCTCCCTCATCAGCCCCCTCCCCCCCAGTGAGCGCTCATACTTCTTGGACAAACCAGCCTTGTGCCTGATGGCTGCCAGATCCCTTGATCCCTCCCACATACTAGCCAGTGAACACACTTCATCTCAGGCCCCTTTCTCTCTACTCCCCCAAATCCCTTCCCATGCTCCATTTGTCCCAATCAGCCTACCTCAGTCTGTTTGTTTTTATCTGTGTCCCATAGGCCATCTGTGACAGTCCCCTTCCCCAAGTCTCTCCTATCTGGGGTCTTGGTGCTCAGTGTAGAGAGGAGCCTGAATGATGCCCAGGGGCCGGGCCTGGACCCAACAGGAGATCAGCTGCCTCCTGACTCTGATCCAGGACTCGGGGGAGGTCACGCTGCTCATGGCCTCCACTTCAAGGCCTAATGAGGCCTTGTGGCAGTCCATCTCCCAAGGCCTGGGGGCATCAGGCTACGGCAGAAGTGTGGCTCAGTGCCGATCCAAGTGGAAGGCACTGAAGCAAGCCTTCTATTCTGAGTGGGAGACCAGCCGCCAGGCAGGAGGTCCCTCCTCTCAGCCTCCACCTCACTACCGTACCATGAAGAGACTCTGGAAGGCTGCAGGACGGCCAGTTTTTGGAGAACGGCGCCTGCCAGGTAAGGAGACAACCCTGGTGACAGGCCTGAGAGAGACACACCTGAGTCCAGAGGTTGGACCTTTTGGCCTCCTACCTAAGGTTTCTTTATGGAACCCCCAAGGCTAGCAGGAAAAGGAGAAAGGTTGCAAGTGCCTTCCCCCCCACATTCCTGGATTATTCCTAGGCTGCCCTCCCCAGTTAGTGAAGCTCCCTTCTGGGAAGTACTGTGCCCAGGAAGAAGTCCCCACCAAAACTAAGCCTATAGGTGAGTGGGTAGTGGGGGCTGGAGAAGGGGTACCACATTTGATCCACAATCATCCATTAAGTTCATATTGAACACCAGAAACTGACTTTTTATTGAGGATTCAAAGACATAAATAAAACAGCTTCTCTGCAGTCTTGGGAATGAGATTTCTGGAGTTGGTAGGGTGCCCTAGTCTTAGACTGAACTTCTTTTCTCCAACTACCCAGGCTCTGATACAAACCTTGAAACAGGACCAGCAACTTGTGCCAAGAAAGAATCCACCCGTGAGTGTTCCCGGGAACTGTGAAGAAAGCTGAGAGAGGTTGGGGGACTCGGTGGGAGAGAACAACTGAGACAATTGTTTGTGTGTCTGAGGCAGCAGATGTCCTGGTCTGTACAGCAGACCTTTATTCAGTGTCTACTGTGTTCTTGGCCCCCAGCTAGTTGCTGGAAATTCAAAGACAGAAATGAAAAGGTTTCTGCTCTCAAGGTTCTTCTTTTCTTCTGGGAGAAGACAACATCATTTGAGGAGAACAAGACAACTAGTAGCTGGTGGGGAACAGAAAAGGTTTCACAGAGGAGGAAAAGGAGGAGAAGGAAAGGAGAAGGGAAGAGAAGACAGTGTCTAAGTTGAGCTTTAAAGGGAGCTCATTCCACCTAGGCTCTGGGCCTTCCCTGGAGGACATGCAACTTATCACAGACTTAATGCCCATGTGCCATAGCAAGCATGATTTTCAGGGATTAAAATATGCACATTTTATAAAAAATATCCTCTTCTGCATGCTTCCTCCCCCTACCTACTGCCTAGTCTTTCCCTAACTAGCATCTGTGGGGAAACAAGATAGGGAAGGTTTAGTTAGGAAATCCATGGATGGGGTCAATAGGTAAGTCTGAGTGCATCTGTTCTCCTTCACAGCTCCTGAGGAGAAGCAGACCAGCCCTGCCCCCTCCCAGATCCCAGGTAAAGCTGATGAGTTTCATTTTTCTTAGGGATTCAGGGTGCTCCTGAGACCATCCTGGGTAAGGGAGGACACAGCTCCAGCTGGGAGGGCATGATGGGGAGTGAAGAGGAGTCTCTAGAGAAATGAAGATATTGGGGAAAGAGAGGAAATGGAAGCATGAGGAAGAAGACCCTTGATGGTCGAGAGTGTTAAATGCATAGGATAGAGAAGCTGCGGGGGGGGGGCCCCCCCGTCCTCTGGCAGAATGCTATAGCATGGGGAAAGGGTGAGCATCACTGGACTGGCTGTCCCCTTAAGTTCTCCCCTCAGTGGTACCACCACTCCCGCTCTTCCCTCCCCATGCCCTTCCCCAGCTCTTTGCAGCCTTTCTCATCATGATAGAGCCAGCTAGCCTTGCCCATTGCCCCCTTCTCTATTTTCAAGAGAGCTGAGACCAGCCCCTGTCTTGGAGCTAGGGGAACAGGGCTGAGTTGGGAGTAAAAGGGACAGAATCCTCATGGCAGGGGAGGGGTATGTGGAGGTGGAGCCCAGCAGGGCTTAGCATGGGTTTTTTGCCTCCCCCTACCCAAGAAGAGCCTCCAGCTTTGATGCCCGAGATCCCAGTCAGGCCAGATCTGGTCCCCCAGGGAGCCAGAGAAGAGCCCACCCATGTGTCAGGACTGCAAGGTAAGCTTCCTCCCCTTCCCCCCCTTCTCTGGGGCTTGGGGCCTGGTCGTGGGGATGGCAGGGGGAGGCCTTGACCTCTCCTGGCTCACTGTTGCAGGCCCCGGGGTGGTGAGCCTCCTCCAGAACATGCAGGAGCTTCTGGTGCAGATCTTGCGAACATCAAGGCAGCAGCAGGCGCTGCTCGAGAGCTTGGCCCAAGACACCGTCTCCCACCTACATCTGCTTTCTGATGGCCTGGGCCAAATGGGCCAAACGCTGCAGGCCCTGCTGATGCATAGCCCCAGCTGGCAGAGTCCCCGATCACTGCTCACGCCCACGCCTGCCCCTGCTCGACCTCACCCCCCTGCCCTGGGCCTACACTCCCCCCATTCCCCCTCCATTCCTGTTGCCCCTGCCAGCCCCTGCCTAAAGGAGGAGACCATCCTACCCCCACCCAGGTTTGCACCATTATGATTAAGGACCCCCTCCCCTCAAGTAGAGAGCGCAAGCCAGTAAGACAACTCTCTCACCTCCTTTCTCCTGCTGGTGAATATAGAGCCCCGGGTTCCCCCACCCCAAGTAGTCTGTTCCCAAGACTGGAGACTTTTATGTAAATGTCCTCATATTTTAGAAAATATTTAATTTAAAAGAGAAACATGCATCCTTTTTTTTTACAGTGAGAGATTATTTGATTAAAAAAAAATTTAAACAGCAGGAGAGGGGACTGTGCCCCTGGCTCCACCCTGTTCTTTCAGTTTCTTGGAACCTGTCTCGCGCTGAGGACGAGGGCTGCAGACACCCGTCATTTGCTTGTCCCAGGTCAGAGTGGCCCTGGCCCCCCCATAACATGCAGACGTCCTCGCTCACACGAGCTCTCGCACTGCGCTTGCTCTCTCATGCTCTCCGGCCCCTAGGTCTTCTCAGACTACTCAGCTGGGCGGGCTTCCCCACCCCCCACCACCGCCCCCACTTCCTGCTTTTCTGAAGGAGAGGAGTTGGGCCGGAACTGGTTAACCTCAGAGGGACTAAGATGGGAGGGCTCATGAAAGCAACACCCCCAGGCAGGGAGTTTGAAGGTGGAGTTGGTTCTAGTCCAGGCTAGAAGCCGGACAGATAATCTGGACAGATAGCCGCAGTCTGGTGGGGGTTGGTTCTGGTGCTCCAAAGAAGCCGTTCCCCTGCTATCTCCCATGGTCATAACTCAAAGCAACTGTGGGTCGAAAGGGAAGATCAGGAGGGGGCTTTTCCCTCCGGACGATGGCCTCCCCCCACCCCCCCCAGACAGGTTTGATGCTGGGAGCTGGTCTTCCTGTCATTCATCTCCTGGCTGGCTGTTGGCGTAGTCCTCATTAGGGAAGGCTGCCCGACGGGTCTGGGAGCCCACCGAGGCGTAGAGTTCAGGCTCTGGGAGCCGGGGTGTGGGGGCAGACTGCTCAGGCTCCAGCATCATCACCACCTCTGAGTATTTGATGGGGGGCCCTGCACTGGGTCCTGGGGGGCGTCCCTGAGGAGGCTGCAGCTGCAGACTGGCATAGCACATTGCTTCCTCTCCCACCTGGGAACAGAGACAGGGTAGAGTGTGTGAAGGGGACCCCAAGATCCTCTCATCCCTAGAGTCACCCCCATTGTGTACCAGGTCCAACTTACTCGAGGGATGTCTCCTGCTGATTGCTCCTGAAGAATAGGCCCTGGCTTCTGTGGTAGCCGCCCTGAGATAGGATGGAACAAGACCCTCATTCACAAGTTCCCAAGCCCCTCTCTCTCACCCTTTTCACTTGCTCTGGAAACCCTTTTGCCTTACCCGGTTCCTTCTCCCTCACCTGTTTGCAGGTATGTCAGGTTCCCATAAAGTGGTACCTCTTCCACAGGCCTCTTGGGGCTACAATATAAAGGAGGGGAGGGAAGGAGATGATGTTCTGGAGTGAACAAGATGGGAAAGCCCGAGGTGCAAAAACAACCCCTGGGGTCTGAAGGATTAAGGGTGGCTGAGGGAATGGCCTCTGTCCGATGTCTCTCACCAGCAGTACTCACCTCTCCTGTCCCTGCAAAGTCTTGTTCTTTTTTCTGGTCCATCGGATTAGGTGTTCAGCCAATGCCAAAAGGAGCAACAGGGTCACCACCCCCAGCAGGGCCCACAGCCCAAAGGCACACTGCAAGTCCGGGAACCCTGAAAGCAGCAGTCCCTGGGCCATCACCACACCTTCTTCTTGGCCATGCCTTCCCCCTTCTGCCACACTGCCCCCCAACCTCCAACCTGGTCACACCCACCCACCCTCCTGTCCCCACCTCACCAGCCGTAACATTGGAGCACTTTCTATCATTCATTAATGCCAAAGAGATCTGGGTCTGCACCTTCCAGGACAAACACGCTGCTCCTCAATCCCCTGGAGCCGAGTCACTGTGGGCTTGGGGGCCCCCGGCTTTCTCCCAGTACGAGGTTCACCCTGTCTCCTGAAGCTCAACAACCAGCCACAGCTACAAAGCCACAGGAGCTTCCTTCCGGAGCACAGAGACGGGGAAATGCTCCCCCTCCCCAGATGTGCCAGTCCAATGAAGTATCTCCTGTTCTCACCCCTTTTCTTCTCTACAATTTAACCCAATTGTTTCATGGAGTATTGAGGGGAGATATTCCATATTGACTGAAAGGCAGGAGATTTCGCTCTAATGACCTGGGCTGCTTTGGCTCCGTCCTCATGTACCTACCATGCCTTCCTGCTCCCACCGATCCAGAGTGAGTAGCCTTGCAATGCAGTGGAGGGAAGGAACAAGGGATGGAGAGGAGGGATGAAATCTGGGACCCTTCCTGATAACTAGTTCTCCTCTCTAGCTTCCTTATTTTTAGAACAGCCCAGCTCAGCTCTCCCAGATATCTCTCTCTTATTGCTGCTTTAAGGAAAGCTTTTCCAGTTCTATATGCTGCGTCCCATCTTAGTTTAGACTTCTCCCCTTTTCTTTGGATTACTAGCTGGACTCCCCTATTACCAGCTTCTTTCCATCTTCAACATGCCATCTAATCAGTATTCCTACATGCAACCACTTTTCTGCAGCACCCCAATTGCCTTCTTTATTCTGACCCCAACCTTCCTTTTCAACCACTTCCATTTTCGTTTCCTCATCTGTAATCAATGTAAGCTTCGTTTTGACTCGGACAGAAGTAAACAGGGCAAGTGATGTCCCCAGGCTCTGCAGTCATCTTTTCTGGGAGGATCCTCTCAGCTTTCTGGTACTGGGTGCTTCCTTCTCTCCAGCTTCCTTTCCATGTCAGATAATAGTCCCTCTATGGAGACAAGGCTGACTGAGCATTCACCTCCCCCAACTATTTGAGGCACAACCCTCTCAACTTTTCCATTAAATTGCAATCCTCCATCTAGGCTAAGGATTATTTTAGGATACACTGGGAGAGCCCAGGGAAGCATTAAGCCAAAAGCTTCTTGAATAAGAAATGGTGTTTCTTTCCTCATCCCAAGCCAAGATACTTCCTTGTCCACAGAAGGGGAGGCCAGATTTGTTACTCGTGGTAGAGTGCTTTTTTTTTAAACTTCTTGACTTCAGTTTTATATTTCTAATTGTGTCCCCTGCACCTAACTCTGTTTGTGACACATGGAATAATGTTCCATGATTGAGTCATATTATACGTAGAATTATATAATGGAAGAGACCTCAAAGACCAGCTAATCAAACCTTTTATGGCACACAGAGTGGAGGTCCAGAGACAGAGTATTTCATCTAAAACCACAGAACTGACATCTTGTCATTATGAAGATGATAATTGTAATAACAGTAATACTATCTTTTTTTTTTTTTTCTTTTGAGACAATTAGAGTTAAATGACTTGCCCAGGGTCACATAGGTAGGAAATGTTAAGTATCTGAGGCTAGATTTGAAATCAGGTCCTCTGACTCCAGGACAGGTAATCTATTTACTACAATAATAGTATCTTTGTAGAACTTTAAGGTTTGCAAAGCACTTTACCCTCAACATTCTTCTCTATATACTTTCAAAAATTTTTGTTCCATGTAGCTCAGAAATTGGGTCTTTGGTTTGGTAACATCTATGAAAAACATTGTTCCTAAATTTTTCTGAATCAATGTTATATCCAGCTTTTATGGACAATAGACCATGGTAATGGATTGATTGTGGTACATTTTACTGACTGACCCCTCCAAGATATTTTGAGGTCAGATTTATAGTGTGGAGACTTGTCATCTGTCAATCCATGAAACATAGTGAGCATTTTGCATCAAATTCTAGCCACCCATATCTTGCTAGGTATTTGGTGAGCACTATAATATCAAGCTTTTAAGCTTCTGTGGGCTGGCCTAGTTACCCAATCTCCTTAAAAAAAAATTTTATTAGAAGAAATTAAAATGAGTTCCATGTACTCTATTTGCAAAAAAACAAGTAAGCTATTGTTGATACAACCTACTAACAAACTCCTCTTCTTTCTCCATTCCTGTTCAGTCACCAAAGTACTTTTCCTAAAACAAAGGTCTAAGGACTTCACCCCCCTACTCTGTAAACTCCAGTGCCCCCAGTCGCCTCCAGGATACAAAATGTCTGTTAGGCATTAAAGCCCTTCATAATCTAGCTGCCTCTCACGCTTCCAGTTTTCCTAACACATTACTGCCCATCGCTGTTCTTCTCCATTGACACTGGCCTGTTTAATGAGCTTCAAGCATTTGCTCTGTTGGGAAGACTCCCTCCCTATTCCCTTCTCTAAGGTTTGGCAGAGGGAGAGGTGGAAAGCTTTCCCAAGGCCTCTTAACGCCTTCTCTCCCGTTTATCCTGTGTATATAGCTTCCTCGTCGTTCTGCCTCCCTTCTGTGAGCTTCTTGAGTTTGGACGTTGTCTTCTGTCTCTTTTTTGTATTCCCAGTTCTCAGCACGGAGCCTGGCTGGACACTTGATAAAACATTGATTGGCTGACTCTGTTCCCCAAATCTTTCTCTTATAATAGAGGACTTCATCCTATATATTGGTTTTCCCTCAACAGCTCCTCAGTGTGCTCCCTCCACACCAAACCTCAGCCACAGACAGTCACCCTTCTGATCTTGTCAGCACTGACAAAAGCACACCACCCCCATGTTCCAGAATTCTGGATCCCCTTCTTGACGATAGCCTGTCATCCTGATTCTTCTATTTATTTTCAGTCTCCCTATCTATGGACTCATTAGTCATTTCTAGTCAGCATGGTTCTTCATGATCATTGTGGGGTTTTCTTGGCAAAGATACTGGAGCGGTTTGCCATTTCCATTTCCAGCTAATTTTACAAATGAGGAAATAGGCAAACGGGATTATGTGACTTGTCTGGGGTCCCAGAGTCACTAAGTTTTTGAGGCTAGATCTCAACTCAGGAAGATGTCTTCCTGACTTCAGACGCAGCACTTTATTCACTTCACCACTCAACTGCTGGAATCATTTCTTGCTGCCTACAAATATAGCCATGTCTTCCCATGCAGAAAAAACCCTCACTTGATCCTTCCTTTTGCTATCCATATATCTTCTACTGTTGCTAGCATTAATAATAGATGCATCTTCTCTCTTTCCTCCCCCTCTCTTCTTAACCCCTTACAGTCTGACTTCTGACTTTATTATTCCAAAGTTACCAAGATCTCTTAGTTGCTAAATCCAGTGGCCTTTTCTCAATCCTTGTTCTCCTTGACCTCTCTGCAGCCTTTGACCTAGCTGATATCTCTTTCTCTGTCTCCGTCCCTTTCTTTTTCTCTCTCTGTATCTCCCTCCATCTCTGTGTGTCTCTTGTCTGTTTGGCTCTCCCGGTTCTCATCCTACCTGTTTGACCACTCCTTCTCTCTCTCCTTTCCTGGATCTCTCTCCAGGTCACAACATAAGTATCCCTCCAAGTTCTGTCCGAGGCATTTTTCTCCTTTTATATTAACTTGGTGATTTCATCAGCTCCCATGGATTTAATTTGCCATTTCTAGTGCTTTTGCCAAACTCCATTCTCCAAGCTCTTTCAGAACTCTTGAATTAGATGCCAGTAGACAGGTTAAACTCAATATATGCAAACGGAACTCATTATCTTTCCCCCTAAACCCTCCTTCCTTTAGTTTCTGTCACTGCATAGGGCAAAACCACCTTCTTACTCTCTCAGGCTTGTCATCTTGGACTTCTTACCTTCTCTCACCATATCCAATCTCCCTTCTCTGACACTGCCACCATTCTGGAGCAGGCCTTCATCACCCTCATGTACATGCACTATTTCATCAGTCTATCCATGGATCTTCCTGCCTCCAGTCACCCCAGTGTAATCCAGTCACTAAAATGAACTTCCCTCAAAGTAGCTCATGTTACAACCCTCCCTCCACAAGCTCTAGTGGCTCCCTACTGCCTCCAGAAGCAAATACAAAATGCTGTGCTTGGCATTCAAAGCCCTAATTTACTTCCATCTTTGCACTCTTGCATCTTATGCCCTGCCACACACTTGTTGGCCCAGGGACACCGGCCTTCTGGCTATTCCACAAACGTGCAATCTCTGAGTTCCCCTGCAGAATGCAGGGCTGTCCCCGTGCCTAAAAGCTCTCCTTCCGGCATTGCAACCACCGACTTCTGTGGTCTGTTGTAAGCCCCGATGAAAATCCCCAGTCCCTTCCAGTGCTTTCCCTTTTTTTTTTTTTTTGCTGAGGCAATTGGGGTTAAGTGACTTGCCCAGGGTCACGCAGCTAGGAAGTGTCTGAGGGCAAATTTGAACTCGGGTCCTCCTGACTTCAGGGCTGGTGCTCTATCCACTGCGCCACCTAGCTGCTCCCCCAAGTGCTTTCTCTTTTAAAAGTCATTTCGTATTGATCCTGTACTTAGTGAATTCGTTTGCATGTTGGCTTCGTCTGGGCTTATAAAGCACTTTAAAGCAGGCACTATCTTTTTGCATAGCCCCAGCAGGTAGCACAGTGTTGGTTCATTATATCGAATTGGTTGCAGGTAGTAAAACAATAGGCGCGCTGAGAATGAGCCCCGTGGAGTTAGTGCGCACGGCGCACCGCCTGCGTAACTATTCCACTCTTGACTAAGGGCGGCCTCGCCGCGCTCCTTCCACTCGGCTCTTCCTTGGAAGTGCTTCTCGGCGGAGTTAAGGGGAGCTTCGACATAGACCACACGCACATGCGTGCGTGGCACTTTCTGCCAGAGGTCCGGGGACTTTCCCCTAGGCATAGTTGTAAGGAACATGTCCCTCGTTTGTAGCCTAGGTAACAGGCCTTCAGCAAGCGCCTCTAGACTGCTCGCCTATCCCGGAACTTATAAAGCTCCAAAGATCTTATCATTTTTACATTGTGGTAGAAATATTGATTTTTTTTTTTCCCAGGATTTTTGAAATGGTACTTTTTTGTTGAAAACAAAATTACTACGTAGTGTATAATGGGTAAATATTGTGGGAAAATCACTGAAAAAAACAGTATTCCTGGAGCATTTAAGGGAGAAAAGAGTCCGGCATGCACTTGGAGACTGGTTAGATGAATATATTATGTAAATTAATGCGTTTGCCTCACTCTTCCAGAGCTCCTCGCGTTGGGATGGGCTAGGCTAATGAGGCGCACGGACGTGTGTGTCGTCACGGGATGCATGCCTGCGTCTGCTCCCACGCTGCTGAGTGGCGAGGCGAGGCTCCCGCCGCCCGCCCCAAATGCCGGCCTCAGGGCCCTGCGGCCCGGTGCTGTTGCCGGCTGCGCTGACGCTGCTTCTTGTGACCGCAGCCCTCCGGGTCTTCGAGGGAGGCGCCGGGCCGCGGCCCCCCGCAGGTAATGGATGGGAAGGAAGGGGCTCGGGTAGAATCGGGGACCTCTCGGGGCTACTCTCCCGTTGTGACCCGACTATGGCCTCGCTCTGCAGGTGAGCAAGCCCGAGATGGGCTACGGAGGACACTGGAGGAGTCGCGGGCGGCGGGCCGGGCGTGGGGGCCGCTGCCCCTGGGAGCCTTGTACGCCGTGGGCGTCTTGGCCTTCTTGCTGCGCCGCTGTCTGCAGGTGCCGGGGCCGGGAGGGGGCTGGGCCGCGCCGGGAGGGGAGCCCCGCGGCCAGATCGCCTCCGCCGGGGGACCGCGCAGCCCCCCGGGTGTGGTAGTGGGGGGGGAACCGACCTGCCCTGCCTCATTTTAGGGACAAGACGAGGCCGAAGTTTCCCCGGAGAAGCCCACTGAGAAGGAGCTTTTGCGCCGAGGTGAGGCCGAGGCAGGGTGGTTTGAGGCCCCAGGGGCGGGGGAGAGGAAAGGGAACCGTCTCCCTTGACAGTCGGATGGTAAATATGGTCTCACACTTCCCCAGAAGAGCAACTGGCCCAGGAACTAGCGAAGACGGAGCAGCTTCTGGGCGGCCTGCTGGACCAGCTGGACCCTCTATTTGAGCGGTGAGAGAGGGTGGTTCAGGCTGAGATGAGGGGGCATCTGGGGCGTAGAAGAGGACAGGTAGGAGGCTTGAGCGGGCATCTCTGCAGGGTGGACGCTCTGGCCGGAGCCCAGCAGGACCTGCTGACGTTAAGGCTTCAGACCATCAGCCAGCTGTTAAAGGACCAGGGACTGCACAACGCTGTTGCTTCTCAAGGTAGGAGCTTTGGAGGGGAATATCAGCTGTTTGGGGTCGGACTTATCTGATTTGAGGACTTATGCTACCCCCTTCCCCCCACACGCAGAGTACAACCCCCCTGTCCATGAGGACCTGAGTGCTGAGGAAGATGATGACAGTGACCTTCAGACCTGGGGCTGGGCGGGGGGACCTGAGGAGGGAGTGCCCGAGGCCTGGGCTTCAAATGTCTCCTGGGGCCAATTTGGGGAAAATGGGAAGGAGTGGGGGCTCAGGAGGAGAAAGTGGATTGAGGATACCCAAGTCACCCACTGAGAGAGAGAATATAAGAGAGAGCTTCCTTTTAGGAAGTGGTATCAGTTTAATTCCAGGTAAGGAATTAAAGCTCAGATGTGAGAAATTAGGCTTTCTGCAAGGAGCCAAGATGTTTTAGTAAAAATAAATTTATTCCATTTAAATATACAACTTGATTATCCAAAACATAAATGTGCTCAAACATAAATACCCATTTCATACACACATCACCCTCTTTATCACCAGATAGTGGCTAGCCACACATGTCCTAGGAACGCTGAGGCATCAGAGCAGTCAGACTCCCTGTCTAACTGGAAATGGCTGTCAGGTGCTCTTCTTCTTTGTGTGGCTGCTACAGAGAAAGGACAATCAATCAGTGAGCCTTTTCCCCAGTCTGAGTGAGAACACTGGCAGCCAGAGAGGCAGAGTATTTAAGTGGTGAGGGGGCACACCACTAAAACCCCAGAAGCAGGGGAGACTAGAGGCGTACCTGATAGCTGCCGTCAGACTGTGGTACCAACGGGATAGTGCCTTGTGGTCCGTGGACGTGAGCAGCAACTTTTCATGAGGAAAAGAAAGCTGGGGCAGGGGAAAGAATGATTTAAGTTGTCTATTCAGAAAACAACAGTCCTAAAATTGGAGGCACTGTTTTCTAGGGAAAGGATGGTTAAGTATATGCAATTAAGGATGGGGATAGGGATTGGGTTTGTGATCCCACTGATACCAAGTGAGCAAACTCTGATAATACAAGTCTATACCTTCCCTACAGTTTATATCCTTAACAGTTGTCTAGAACAAGGATTGGCAAATTACAACTCAATGGGCTAAACTGTTTTTTATACTTTTCTAAAACTTTATTTAAAAACGTAAAGATTGTTCTTAGCTTACAGCAATACAAAAACAGATGGCAGTTCATTTGCCAACCCTTGATCTAGGGTATTACGATTAAGTGATTTGACATCTCTATAAGTATGCATCAGAAGTGGAGCTTGGATTCAGGTCTCACCAATTCAAAGGCTAGCTTTCTATCCATTAAAGCACACTGCATGTCATATACAGAATTTAGAGGTGTGGTAGCATATAGAGTTAAGGTCTGACCTTTATGGAAAGGACAGAAGGACAAGGCTTCATTTCTTAACCCCTGGAGAAGACATAGGGGAAGGAGTACTAAGAGGGTGTGCAGAATTAGTCTTTGAGCTAGAAAATTCTTAGAGGTGATCTAATCCAGGTGGGGGTAGGAAACAGGTTCAGAGTGGTGATGACTTGCCCAAATTTACACATTAGCTGGTGGTAGAAGTGGGATGGAAACCCAGGTCTCCTGACTTCTTTATTTCAGTGCTCCTTTACAGTATCTATGAGTTTTAAAATAGATTCCTAAAGATCTAAATAGGTTACTCAGGGAAGTTTGGAGCCCCATTTCTGTCTTGTAGGAGTATTAGAATGGCCACAGTGTGTCCTCTACAAATAGGGACTTGATTTACTGTTCTGCTGATTGATGGATGGTAATAATGCTGCAGATTAAACTTAAAATTATGTCATGTATATGTTTTTTTTAGAGCGATGTTTAAAATTTACTTTGAGGGCGGGGTAGTTGTGGGCCTGAATTCTAAGGGGCTGAGAATAAAAAAAAAACGGTGGGCCTAACCCAGGGAACACTCTCCCTACCCCAACTTACACTGAGCAGGCCACCCCCTGGTCCCCCTGAATGACCAAAGATCCTTTGGAGCTGACATTGGGCCATGGGGTAAAGGGCCTGACAAGCAAAGGTCCCTCCATGCAGGATGTGTAAGACAGACCGAGGCTTGGTCATCAAAAGTGCATCAGAGAAGAGGAAAAACAGTCGAGGCTTTGGCTCCCCCTTAGGGGGGACCACCAGCAGCCAGCCCTGCCGAAGGAACCATCGACCTGTGGTAGAGAGAAAAGAGTGGTTAACGTAGTTCAGAGACCAGAGAGTGATACTGAGAATGGGCTGCTTCATTTTAGATCTTGGATCCTTGTGTGCAGCAGAGGTACTGGAGGGGGAGGGGTTAGGGCTCTGACCTTTGGTCAGACCTTTAGCCTGACGGCCACTGAGTAAAGCTTGAATACGATGGAGCTGCCGGCCATTTTCCCGTTCTTGACCAATAGCACTAACCTGCTGGATGGCCTCACTCAACTTCTGAGCAGCCCCTAAAAAGACAATCCCACCCCAAAAATGCCATTTGATTAATAAAGTGACTGGGAAAGGAAATTAAAGATAAGGAAAAAAGAGACTAAAGATTAGGGTTCTTAATTGTGAAGCTAATTTTGAAGTCTGTTGGCTCAGGGCAAACATACTTGTGAGTTGTTGATAGTCAGGACTGTCAGGACCTGTATTTTCAGTCAAAGCTACAACCAGGTTTTCACATCTGAAACACAAAAATCCCCAAACTTTTAGCGATATTAGTGCCAGCTAAGCCTGGGGAAAGCAAACTTATCCAATCATCCATTATTCAAAGTGCCACCTTTCCATAAGGCATATGGTTTCTGCCTTTAGTAGCTCAGAAGGGATTGATTTCTTGCAGCTCTGACTTGAAGCCTCTTTACTTTCTCTATTCCTTCACCAGTCTGGAAGTGAGTATGTACCTTGTTTTTCCATCCAGGACCAAAGGGCACTCTTTCCCCATTTCCCTGACTGAAATCTCAGGGGACCACAAGAAACCAAGAAAGAATTTCAAGATATTTACTTAGGGAAAGGGAATGCATACAGGAAAAATTCTACAAAGGACTAGGGATCACTAGCTTTTAGTTCCCTGAGGTTACTTAAATCATAATCTTAATTATGCTCCCTAAGGACAAAAAGTTTGTGAAAAGAACGGCATAACCAGATGTTTGGGTATTTAAATTACAAGATACCAATGCTCAGTGTTTGGTGGCCAAAGGAGTTTGGCTGAACCAAATCTTAATGCTAGCTGATCTTTTATCTATTGCTGCAATATACTTTACATACTTTATCTCATTTGATCCCAATTAATATGAACTACTGGTGTTATTCCCATTTTACAGATGTGGAAACTGGTCAAGAGGAATTAGTAAATGACTTTAAAAAGTCACAATATCTGAAGCAGAATTCCAGATTCTAGTGTTACTAATTTAAGGTCAGCACTATCCACCTCACCCCAGCCTTAATAAGGATGGCTTCCCAATTGGGAGTATGGACATGAAGACAAATACATGTTCAAAACTAGGGTAAAGGTCAGTGAACATAAGTTTAGCATCAGCGTAGGGATCATGGTAGAATTGGGGTCACTTACTGTTGGAGACGGCGCAGCGGTAAGGGAAGTATGTCCACTAGCTGAAGGCCCCCAAATTCAGGGCGTCCTTCCTGAAGCTGTACAAACTTTCTGAAACTCTTCTTCTTTAGCCACTTCTAAGTTCAGATGGAATTTGGGATACAAGAAAAGCAGTAAGAGTTATTTGTGCACATAGCTAATCTATCCAGACTGTTAACTTTCTAGAACAAAGGGTTTTGTCTGACACAATGTGTAGCACATGGTAGATTCACAATATCTGTTGAAATAAAATAAGAAATGAACAAATCCTCAGAGTGGGACTTGGGACTACCTCTCTGAGAAAATGAGGGTACCTGGAGGGTGGCCCTGGATTGCTCCTCATTGGCAGCATAGCAGGTGTAGAGTTCCAAGTGGTGACTGAATCTTTCTAGGCCTGCTCCCCAATTTCCAGCTTCTAGATGCAGGAGCAGCTCTCTGCAGATGGGACAACACAGACTTCTGCCTTCCTCCGGAACATCTCCATCCCACTGTCTTCCCACAGACCACCTTTCTGCCCTTACTCACTGGCTGGCAATATGGATGGATTCCCAGGGTCCAAAAACAGCCTTGAGCTCAGCTGGTGGCAAGGTCCCTTTAGCTCTCAAAATGCACAAAAAGTACTGGGGGGAAAGGGAGAGGCACGGGGTAGGCACACAACTTCCTGCCCCAGAGGAGGAGATTGAGGGGGGAGGGGCAGTAGACCAGGCACAACCCTAAAGATTAGACTAGGGACATTCTGGGGTTCCCCCCGGCACAATCCCAAGCAGGGCCCCGCCCCTCTTCATTCCCTTGGGCCATCAGCAGCCTGCCTTTCCCCTTGGAATCCTGTGCCCACCGGCACCTCTCCCGCACACCCAGCGCCCACCAGCCGAGGACCCGCCCCTCCCCGCCGCGCGTACCCTCCCGCACCTGCACCACCAGCCCCAGCTGCTCCTGGTAGCGCTTCTCTGTCTCCAGCAACTCTCGTGCAGTGCGGCTTCGCTTCCTCTCCCAGCGGGCCCGCTGCTCACGCACCGGGCACCGGGGACCCGGGCTCGACATAGGGGATAGGGCTGAGCTGGAGCGAACCAGGATGGAAACAACCTCCCCCGTACCCCCAAAGAGGGGGCACTTGGTCACCCGTGGAAATAGACCTTAACCTCCCCGCTCCCTGCACTTACCCACTCCCAATACCACAGGTACCGGAGCCAGCCAGGATTCAAATTCCAACCGCCACCAGAGGAGGCGGAGCCAGGTAAGGGAATTCTCCACTCTGCCCTCTGTCGCCTCGGAGGCCTAGTTGTTGCCGATTTTATGCCCGTACAAAGGAGGCCTCGGATTGCCTGCCCGGTCCCAACTTCCTCTTTGCTAAGTTTCCCGCTTGCCCACGCATGCACTCCATCCCCTCCCCTGTCTATTTGGGTCGATCCAGGTTGGGTAGTGGAACTCTTCTCCCGGCTCCGGCCCAGAATTTGGCGCAGTCCCTTAGAGTGACGACCAGTAGTGCAGTCGTTTGGAATTTTGTGGTGGGAGCCAAATTGCCTAGTGGCTCAGTCCTGCTGATGAGGAACTCAAGGTTCAGAGAGGCTGAACGATTTTTCCAAAGTCACACAGCAAGTGGAGCAGAAAGGGCTTTAATCCTAGGCCTTGTGATTCATTTCCAGTGTTCTGTCCATCCAAGTAATTATAGTCAACTTTATCAGCTGCCTTAGGAACAAAAACAGTTTTCAGGGACATGGAGCATGTCCTTGGAGCTAATCCAAGGAACCTTGCCCTGGGTCTAAGGCTATGCTATTACTCCTTCTAAACTTCATTGGCTCCTAAGCCCCAGCTAGCTAAAGGCACCTGGGCTCCGGCTGGTTCAGCTACCTAAGTCTGCTCTTTCGGTACAGGGATCTGCCACACCCATGCTAATTACCTTCCTACTTCTCCGGGGGTTGCCTTAGTGCTGCTGTTCTTAAAACCAACACCCTCATTTGCTTTTGCCCTTCTTCCCCCTTGAAAGTGAGATGCCCCAAAGCCAGACCACAAGAAATCTCTTTGATTTCCACATAAGCAATTTAATGCACAGATAGCAAGGATAAGGTTGCTTGTAATCAAAATAATGGGATTTAGAACGGGAGAATAATGGAAGAAAATCTCCTTCAACCTCATTTTACTGATGTGGAAACTGGGAGACCAAAGTCAGAGGAAGCACACAGTGGACAGTAATCACAAACCAAGGTCTTTTTAGATGTCTGTCGATGGAGAAATAACTAGACAAATTATGGCATATAAATGTAGTGGACTGTTACTGTGATGTAAGAAATGAATGTGAGAGACAGGCAGGGAGCACCAGTGTATGAACTGATGAAGAATTAAACAAGCAGAGCCAAAAATATACTACACTACAAAAATATAAATGAAAACCATAAAAATTTTAAAAATTAATTCCACCACATTGTAAAGAACAAGTGTTTTTAAAGAAGAGATGAAAAAACACATACCTCAAATCCTTTCAGATGTGTGAGGTCTATAAGTGATGTACATAGTACTTATTTTCAGACTTTTCTAATATATTGATCAATTAAGCTGATGTGTCCTTAAAAACTTTATTATATGGGATGGCTTTCTGGAAATGGGGTGAGATAAGGTTATTGGGGAAAACTATACACATAAGAAGCCAAACCATCAATAAAAATTTATTTTAAAAAATAACCAAAAAAATAAAAAATAAAAAAATAACCAAGGGGGTAGCTAGGTGGCTCAGTGGACAGAACACCAGCCCCAAAATCAGGAGGACCTGAGTTCAAATGTGACCTCAGATACTTAACACTTCCTCTGTGTGACCCTGAGTTAAGTCATTTAACCCCAATTGCCTCAGCAAACAAAAATATAAAAAAATAAAAACAACCAACCAACCCAGGTCTTCCATTTCCAAATCTAGTGCCCTTTCCAGAGTGCCATGCTGTGCTGCCTGTAAGGCTATATATAAAAAATAACCATCTGACAATAGACTGGAAAGTATTCAAATTTTCCAAATGATTAACTTTTTTTTTTAATCATTCTTTAAAATTTACAGATAATTTTCCTTATCACCCTGTTAAGTAATGTAAATATTCAGCTCAAACAAACATTAAGTACCTACTGTGATAACCATTTTGGGGGTAAGGAAATGAGGCTCAGAAAGTGAACTGAACATCAAACAATGATACCTCCAGGACTGAAAGCCCAGGATTTCAAATTTTAAAAAAGGATTCGATTTCAAATCCAGCAGGCCACGATGCCCTTCTTAAAAAATAACTCGGGTTTCTACAGCATTTTTAAAGGTTCACAAGTGTACTTTTTGCACAGCAGTAAGTGCAAGTATTATACCTTTGTTCTCTAAATGAGGGGGAGTGATCATTGGGGGAAAAGTTGTATCTGAAATAAGAAAGACAGGTTTATATGGTATATGAATGTCATGGAATATTATTGTTCTGTAAGAAATGACCAGCAGAAGATAACAGGAAAAGATAATGACGAATGTTGGAGGGGATGTGGGAAAACTGGGACACTGATACATTGTTGGTGGAACTGTGAACGGATCCAACCATTCTGGAGAGCAATTTGGAGCTATGCTCATAAAGTTATCAAACTGTGTATACCCTTTGACCCAGCAGTGTTTCTATTGGGCCTATATCCCAAAGAGATCTTAAAGGAAGGAAAGGGACCCACATGTGCAAAAATGTTTGTGGCAGTCTTTTTTGTAGTGGCTAGAAACTGGAAACTGAATGGATGCCCATCAATTGGAGAATGGCTGAATAAATTATGGTATATGAATGTTATGGAATATTATTGCTCTGTAAGAAACAACCAGCAGGAAGATTTCAGAGAGGCCTGGAGAGACTTGCATGAACTGATGCTGAGTGAAACGAGCAGAACCAGGAGATCATCATACACAGCAACAAGACTATATGATGATCAATTCTGATGGACATGGTTCTCTTCAACAATGATGTGTTTCAAACCAGTTCCTGTTGTTCAGCAATGAAAATAGTCATATACATCCAGAGAGAGGCCTGTGGAAACTGAGTGTGGACCACAAAATAGCATTTTAACACTTTCTGTGAATATTTGCTTGCATTTTGTTTTCCTTCTTAGTTTTCTTTTTCTCTTTCTAGATCTGATTTTTCTTGTGCAGTAAGATAAATGTATAGATATGTATACATATATTGGATTTGTCATATAATTTAACATATTTAACATGTATTAAACTACCTGTTATCGGGAGTAGGGGTGGGGGAAAGGAGGGGAAAAATTTGGAACAAAAAAAAATTTGTAAAGGCCAATGTAGAAAAGTCACTCATATATTCTGTAAATAAAAAGCTCTAATTAATTTTTTTTTTAAAAAGAAGGAACAACCAGCAGGATGATTTCAGAGAGGCCTGGAGAGACTTGTATGAACTGATGCTGAGTGAAATGAGTAGAATCAAGAGATCATTATACACAGCAACAAGATCATATAATGATCAGTTCTGATAGACATGGTTCTCTTCAACAATGAGATGTTTCAAACCAGTTCCAGTTGTTCAGTGATGAAGAAAGCCTTATACACCCAGGGAGAGGTCTGTGGGATCTGAGTGTGGACCACAACATGGCATTTTCATGTTTCCTATTGATGTTTGCTTGCATTATGTTTCCCTTCTCAGATTTTTTTTTCTTGTAGATCAGATTTTTCTTGTACAGCGAGATAGCTGTATAAATATGTATACACATTAAAAAAAAAAAAAGACAAGTTTAAATTCCACTTCTAAGACTTGTTAACTATGCTATAAAGGTCCTAAACCCCAAACAATGTTGTAAAATTATACTTAAAGGGTTTTAACCATTTTTAGGTGGGTTTTTTGTTTTTTTTTTTTCTCCCTGTAATGCTCATCAGCCTAGTTTGACTCCATGGGTTTCTCTGGACTTGAAACCCAAGTATGTTCTTTTCTGGCAGGTTCCCTAAATACAATGGTATGTTCCTAGCACTGGAGCAACTCCAGACTGAATTGGGAGTTACCTGGGTAACTCTGGAAGAGAGAATTTGTCTTCCCTACAGCCCCGAGGCCCACTTTCTGGAAGTCTCCTGATTAATTGCAGGTGATTGCTGACTTTAGGTGATCTACCTACATCTTAGTTAATTCCTTGACTAATAATTGACTAACACTTTCCCTAATAATTGTGAATTGATCTAGACATTCTGGAGATCAATTTGGAACTATGCCCAAAGGGCAATCAAACTGTGCTTACCCTTTGATCGAGCAATACCACTACTACATCTGAATCTCAGTGACCATAAAAAAAGGAAAAAGGACCCACATCCTTTTTATTTATAGCAGTTCTTCTGTGGTAACAAAGAATTGTAAATTGAAAAATTGCTCACTGATTGGGGAATGGCTGAAAAAGTTGTAGGGAGCAATTAGATAGTGCAGTGGATAGAGCACCAGCCCTGAAGTCAGGAGGATCTGAGTTCAAGTCACTTAACCCCAATTGCCTCAGGAAAAAAAGAAACAAAAAGAAATGATGAGCAGGCAGATTTCAGAAAAACCTGGAAAAACTTACATGGACTGATGCTGAATGAAGTGAGCAAAACTAGAACATTATACACAGCAACACTGTATGATGGTCAGTTCTGATAGATTTAGTTCTTCTCAGCGACACAGTAATCTAAGACAATTCCAAAAGATTCTACGAAGTCTGATTGAACTTTAAGTATACTATTTTCACTTTTTTTGGTTTTTTTATGGCTTCTCCACTTTGTTCTATTTCTTCTTTCATAGCATAACTAATATGGAAATATGTTTACATGACTCCACATGTATAACATATCAGATTGTTTGCCATCTTGGGGAGGGGAGATGGAAGGGAGGGAAAAAAATTGAAATTCAAAATCTTATAAAAAATGAAGGTTGATAATTACATGTAATTGGAAAAAAAATAAAATACATTGATGGAAAATGTTAATCACATCCAGAGGAAGAACTATGGAGTCTGAATGCAGATCAAAGCATACTATTTTCAATTTTTTAAAAAATGTTCTTTTTTTGTGGTTTTTCTCTTTTGTTCTGAATCTTCTTTCACAACATGACTACTATGGAAATATGTAACATGATTTTACATGTAGAGCCTATATTTGATTGCTTGCTGTCTTGGGGAGGGGGAAGAAAAGGGATGGAAGAAGAAAAATTTGAAACTTAAAATCTTACTAAAATGAATGTAATTGGGGGAAAATAAAATACTATTAAGTAGGGGCAGCTAGGTGGTGCAGTGGTTAGAGCACCAGCCCTGAAGTCAGGAAGACCTGAGTTCAAATCTGATCTCAGACACTTCCTAGCTGTGTGACCCTGGGCAAGTCACTTAACCCCAATTGCCTAAGCAAAAAAAAAAAAAAAAAAATACTATTAAGTGTAAAAAAATAAGTAAAACACCACCTTAAAAAATACTTTCCTACATATTTTAAAGGTCCATGATTTCATCACTGTGGATATTACTTCTACTAATTCAGATCACAAACTTTCCATGTCTCAATTTTACAAGTTTAGTAAGGTGACATAGTTATATAAAAATCCTTCCCATTTGGTTCTCAAATTTGAGGCAAGGAGACTTTCCAAATCTGGGTGAGCTCATCCTAGGACAGCAAACTTACACACTGCTTTAAAGACCTATCCTCTATCCCATTCCAGCTAAGATCTTGTTGGAGCATGCTTTCCTATGGTATATCCTTTCATTGCCCAGTTCACTTCCCTACCAGGATAAGGAATCTTGGAGGAGGAGAAGGAATTAATTTTAAAAAGCTCTCTCTGACACACAAGGTTATCCATGATCTAGTTCCAACATGTCTGTCTTTTCCTTATGTTTCTCCTCTTAATACTCAGCCAAACTGGTCCATTCTGCTGCCTTTATCCTTACTTCTCTTATCCCTTCACTTTTGCTTATGCGGTCCCCACTGCCTAGAGTGGACTTCCTCTCTACTTCATCATCCCTCTTCATCTGCTGAAGATCCTTCTTTTCCTTCAAAATACATTATAAATGTCACCTATTTCATTGTTGCCTTTCTTGATTTGTTTCCTCCTTTTCTCCATTAATTAAGGTTGAGCAGTCAGAATACTCCTTGATCCTCATCTCTACTTCTACATTCTCCTACAACAAATATCATTCTCTTCCTTTGAGGTTCATTCAATGCAAATCTTTCACCCCATCAAGACAATGATAACTACCAACTCCTAAGATACTTTCTTTCCATCCTGAATAAAATCAATACCAGACTCACAGTCTCTCCACCCCAACTTCTACCCTTATACAGAGAACTTTCAACATGCATACCAATATTCCTTTAAACACCCTAATTTCCATGTTCTTCAATCTCCTTAAAATCAACGACTTACTCTTTCACTCCATTTCAGCTACCAACAAAGATGATCAATCATATCCTTGACCTTGCCATGACCCACAAGTGTTCCACTTCCATTTCCATGAATTTTCTCTTCTCCCTTCTTATCTCACACCACTGAAATAGCTTCCTGCTTCACCTCTGCCTTTACCATGTCTTACATGAAGAAGTGGCCCTTCTTGCCAAAGCAAACACATTTACCTGCACATGTGATTCCATTCCATTCTGTCTTCTTCAGCAGATTTCCTATACCCTCTTTTCCTCTTTCTTACTAATCTTCAGTTTTTTGATGTCTGCTGGCTACTTCCCTGCTGCTACAAAGCAATCCTCAGTCTCTCCCATCCTTAAAACAAAACAAAACAACTCACTTAATATGTCCATCCCCTCTAACTACCATTCTATGTCCCTTTGTAATGGGTTCATGATTTAGATATAAAGGATGATACTATAAGCAAATTAGGAGAACAAGGGATAGTCTTATCTCTCAGATCTATGGAGAAGAAAGGAATTTATGGCCAAAGAAGAACTAGAAAATATTATGAAATGCAAAATAGATAATTTTGGCTACATTAAATTAAGTGATTTTTTAAAAAATGAACCCAATGCAGCCAAAATTAGAAGGGAAGAAGAAAATGGCGGCGGGGGGGGGGGTTTCATCCAAGGATTCTGATAAAGACCTAACTTCTAAAATATATACAGAATTGACTCAAATTTATAAGAATACATGCCATTCTCCAATTGATCAAATGGTCAAAGGATATGAACAGACAATTTTCAGACAAAGAAATTGAAGCTGTTTCATATGAAAAACTGTTCTAAATCACTATAAGAGAAATGCAAATTAAAACAACTCTGAGGTAACACTATATACTTCTCAGATTAGCTGAGATGACAGGAAAAGATAATGACAAATGTTGGAGGGGCTGTGGGAAAACTGGGACATTAATATATTGTTGGTGTTATGGGGTATTGTTGGGGTCTCAGCTGATGTCCAAACTCCATTTCAGCTCTTCAGGCCTATGATCCCACCTTCAGCCCTAAACCTTCAGTAAGTAGGCTTCCTATCTGGTTCTGTAAAAGTTATTCACTTGGCTTTTCCAGGAGCTTCTATCTTTGAGTCATCTCCTTTTTTAATGCTAATATTTTAAAATTATGTTTTTATTTCTATTTTTTGTCTTTTTATCATCTACATTCTCCAGTTTTCTTCCTGGAAAGAAAACTGCCAGACAACCTTTTCTTATAACAGAATAAAAAAAAGAAAAACTTTGGCAAAACTAAAATCCAGTCATTCTGAAGAGCAATTTAGAATTATCAAACTGTGTATATACCCTTTGATCCAGCAGTGTCTCTACTGGGCCTGTATCCCAAAGAGATCATAAAAAAGGAAAAAAGGACCCACAAAATGTTTGTGGCAGCCCTTTTTATAGTGGCTAGAAACTGGAAACTGAGTGGATGCCCATCAGTTGGGGAATGGCTGAATAAGTTATAGTATATGAATAACATGGAGTATTATTGTTCTGTAAGAAACGGTCAGCAGGATGATTTCAGAAAGGCCTGGAGAGACTTACATGAACTGATGTTAAATGAAGTGAGTAGAACCAGGAGATCATTATACACAGCAACAAGAAGATTATATGATGATCAACTGTGATAGATGTGACTCTTCAACAATGAGGTGATTCAGGTCAAATCCAATAGACTTGTGAAAAGCCATCTGCACCCAGAGAGAGGATCATGAGGACTGAATGTAAATCACAATATAGTATTTTCACCTTTTTGGTTGTTTTTGGTTGTTTTTTTTTTTTTTTTTTTTTTGTCTTTCTCATTTTTTTCCTTTTTGATCTATTTTTTTTGTGCAGCATGATAATCATGGAAATATATGTAGAAAAATTGTACATGTTTAACCGTATTTAATTTGCTGTCTAGGGGAGAGGGTGAGAGGAAGGGAGAGATAAATTTGGAATACAAGGTTTTGCAAGGGTGACTGTTGAAAACTATCTTTGTATGTATTTTGAAAATAAAAAACTTTATTAAAAAAAGAAAAGGAAGGGGGAAAAGAAAATCAAAAGGCTGTATTATTAAGAAATGATGAACAGGCTGATTTTAGAAAAATCTGGAAAGGCTTCTATGAACTGATGCTAAGTGAAGTGAGTAGGACCAGGAGAACATTACAGTAACAGCACCATTGTGTGATGATCAACTATGATAGACTTAATTCTTCTCAGCAATACAGTGATCAAAGACAATCCCAATATACTTGGGATTGAAAATGCCATCCACATCCAGAAAAAGAACTTTGGAGACTGAATGTGGATCAAAGCATATTTTCTTTTTTCCTCTAGTGATTTTCCCCTTTTGTTCAGATTCTTCTTTGACTTCATGACTAATATGGGAATATGTTTAACATGATTGTACATGTTTAGCCTATATCTTCTCTTGGGAGGGGGGAGAGAAGGGAGAGAGAGTGAAAAATTTGGAACTCTAAATCTTACAAAAATAAATATTGAAAGTTCTCTTCCCATCTATTTGGAAAAAAATAAAAGATTAATTGAAAAAAATGGCACTTAGTAAATACTGGCTGATTGTCTTGGTTAGATCTTTACCTTCCCCATTCCTAAGGTTACTGGGCTGGCAGATAAATACTTTCTTCTGTTATTCAAAAAGGAAAGAATACTAATTAATACTAATATTGATACTGAATCCAAGAGTAGATAGGTGTCTTAGTGGATAGAGTGCTACAGCTGAATCAAGATCTGAGTTCAACTCTGGACTCAGATACATACTAGCTACATCTGAGCAAGTTCCTTAACTTTTGCCTCAGTTTGCTTAACTATAAAATGGGGATAATAGCACCTACCTCCCAGGATTCTTGTGAGGATCAAGTGAGTTATTTGCAAAGTGCTTAATATGGTACATAGAATTGTATTTTATATGCCCGTAAACATATGTGAACATATATGTATACACATGTGCAGATAATTATACACATATGTGTGATGTGGTGTGTATATATTACTGTTGGGTGAAATAAATGCTGTTATGGAAGTGTGTTTATATATGTGTAGATGTATTATGTATATATATATATATATGTATATTTGTACATACATACAAATATATATATCCACAATAGCTTTATTTTACTCAACATATTTCCTTCCCCTTTAATCCAAAACTGTAATTTACCATATTATAGCATATAATGCCATATTATGTACTAGCATATATATATATACATGATATTATAACACATAATACCTTATTATATTCCATATTTTTTTCCTTATTCACTATTCCTATAAATATTACCTCCAATTATCTTGAAGGAGAGAAATATATCTGAGATATAGTGGGAGATCATAGCAGCTTAGACATTTCCCTCTCTGAGAAAGAATGCTTAGATTTAGAATCATGTTAAATTGAATTAAATTGTTTCTGATAGACTTTTGCCTAAACTCAGAGTATAGTGTTAATATTTTTTCTTTGACATTGTCTTATACCCAATATATTTTTTTTAACCTTGAATAAAACTTGCATGGAAGCTGAGGACCCTGTTGCCCACATTTGCGGATACCTAGACACAAGCTATACTTGGGAGATCTTCCTAGAATAACTCTGGGAAGGAGTCTTGGGCCAAAAGAGAAAATGATCTTTTTGGCAGTCAGTTCCTGAGATTGAACCTTGTTTATTTGAGCCAGAGTCCTGAATCATAGATTGTAGCTTCTGTATCATAGTTCTTTATCTATGTGTCCTTCCTTCTATTTGATTGTATACTCCCTGAAGGCAGCATCCAAATCATATTTATCTCTGTAGCCCCAGCACAGGGCTGTGCAGACAGGAGGTACTTAATAACTGTTCCCTCCCTCTTTCCAAATAACCCAGCAAACAAAGTAATTCGACCTGATATTCACCCTCAAGGTTCAACAGAAGACAACTGCTTGCGTTCATAATGTCTCCTATTTGCAAACACTGTGCCAGGCACTGGGGGAGATAGAGAGATAATGTCCAGGCTCTGCCTTCATGAGCTAATAGGAGGATATGACACACACACACATAACTACTGTAGAATACAAAATGGAACACCATAAGTGTTTGAAAGAAAGGCAGCTTAAAGCTTGAGAAGAAAAGATCATAATATTTTCTCTCAAAAATCTACTCCTCTCCCCAGTTCCCCTCCTGTCAATGACATGATCATTCAGTCATTCAGGTTTGAAGCTTCAGCATCACTTTTGTCATCTCTCTCCTTGGCCACATTCATGAACTCAATCACCAAGTCCTTACAGATTTTTTTCTCTATAGATCTCTCTTGAATCCTTCCCCTGTTGATCAGTTCTTCTCCCAATGTAGCTCATTAACTCCTGGCTGGACTACTGCCTTCTCACAGATCTCCTGTCTTCCAATTTTTCCCCCTCCAATCTGTTCTACACACCCCTGCCAAATTAATTTCCTCATTCATGGCTCTGATTATATCACTACCACATTTGGAAACTTCTATTACCTACTAAATAAAATTCAAATTCCTTAGCTTGGTATTCAAGCCCTCTATAATCTGTCTGCAACTTATTCCTCCAACCTTATCTCCCACTAAAACACTTCATGATCTCTATATTCCAACCAAATGCTGTCCTAGCTCCAGCCTCTGAGTTTTGGCCCCCTTCTGTTCCCTAGGTCTGGAAACCTTTCTCAGCATCCTACCCATCAGTCTAGATCTATCTCAAATGCCATTTCCTTTGTAAAGCTTTCCCTGATTCCTCAAATTGTTGTTTTCCCAAGCCTAAAATATAGACTTTCCTCATCTAGGTGGCCTAATTGAAAGAACATTAGGTCTCAGGTCAGAGATCTGAGTCAAAATCCTTATTCAGACTTTTACTAGTTGTGTGACCCTGATCAAGTCACTTAATTTCTGTTTACCTTAATTTCCCCATATATAAAATGGAGATAATTAACACCTACCTTTCAAGCTTCTTGTGAGATTAAATGAGATAATATTTGTAAAGTGCTTATAATAAATGTTTATTTCATTCTTTCCTTTTTTCTTCTACTTGTTATAATTCCTGGCTTCCTTCAAACATCACCTTCTATATTAGGCTTCTCCTATTACTAATGTTCTCTCTCCATTATTTCATAGGTCTTTTATATGTAATTATCTGTGTGTATGTTGTTTCCTCCCAAAAGAATATGAGCTCCTTGGGGAAAGAGATTATATCTTATTCTGATTAGCTTCTCTCTCCTACTGCTTAGCATAATGTATTTCATATATTAAGTAGCCATTGTTGAATGAATTTTAGGGGCTAGTGGAAAAGAATTATGGAAGATTTCCGGGCAAAGACATCATTTTAGATGGCTGTTGAAATATAGGTAGTATTTCCATAGGAAATAGGGTAGGTGGGTATTGAAGGAAAGTAATATGTGGCCAGAGCACTACAGCAGTAGAAGGGAGAGTGGAATCAGGACTCATCTGAGATCAGGATCCTCCTAGCTTATAGATCATAGGACCATGTGACCCCCTCTCTCAAACTCTCCAAAGCTCCCTAAGCAGATTAATGAGATGATATGTTTTGGCAGCCCAACTAAAAGATCCTCATCTGGTGGCCAACCCTTTGGTGATGAGCATCTCCAAACCTGGACAACAGACAGCCAGGCTCATCCTAAAGCCCTTTCGTGTTTATGGTTTATCTCCCCCACCAGAAGCAATCTCCTTACTTGAAGGACACTTTGTTTGGATTGAACAAAGGCTCAGTCCCAAATGAATGGAGAGGTAAGACCTAAGTAATTAGAGGTGGCAAGCTTTGAAGTTACTGGAACCAAGATAGTGAAGGCACTGAATAACTGCAGACTCACCCTTGAGAGACATGGAAGACAGCTCTATGTTCTTCGATTTCTTGCTGAATCAAGGCATAGCTTTCATGTTAGAGTTGTGGTGGAGGAATATAGACAGAGTCTGAGAAAGATCCTTCTCAGATTAGGTCACAATGATTCGGGGTAGTACAGAGCAGATGACTGAAATGAGGGTGTATGAAGTTGGGAGATAAACAAGGGCACACCATGACCACAGTAAAGTAAAATAAAGCAACTTGGAAAGACTTCAGAGCCCTGATTGATGCAATGACCCAATATAACTTCAGACAAGGGATAATGAAACTTGCCTTTGGCTTCTTTGCAAAAAAGTGATGGATTAGAAGAACAGAATGAGACATTGATTTCCGGATATGGCAAATGTGTTGATTTGTTTTGTTTGTAACTTGTTTGTTACATACACATGGGCACACAAACACACAAAAATACAAAAAAGGAAAGAACATCAGTGTAACACAAAAATTCAAAGAGAAAATAAGTTTGGAATACAACAAAGAAACTAAATTTTATTACTATGTTGAATATTAATTTCTTTTAAAATAAACTATGTGGCACATAGTTTACAATTCCACACATAATCTTTTTTGTTCTTTGGTTGAAGGAGAAATTAACCTTTATTTATTTATTAGTGACTTACCTGGAGTTACACAGCTAGTTAAGTATCTGAGATCAAATTTGAACTCCGGTCCTTGACTTCAGGTTCTGTGCTCCTAACCACTATGCCATCTAGCTGCCCCCAAATTAACATTTATTAAGCATCTACTATGTGCTAGGGTCTATGCTAAGCACTTTTTACAAAAATTATCTCATCTGATCCTCACAACAATCCTGGGAAGTAGGTGCTATTTTTATCTTCATTTTATAGTTGAGGAAACCAAGGTAAACAGAATTTGCTATGGGTCACCCAGAGAGTGTCTGAGGCTGGATTTCAACTCAAATTTCCTGACTCCAGATTCAGCATTTTAACTATTGAAACACCAGCTGCCTCTGAATGTTGGCTGAATATTGATTATTGTCAAGTTCATAACAAAAGTGGAAGTGTAAAATGTCCAAAATAAATGAAGGTATACAAAGTTGGGATATAAATCTGCATCAAATGGGTTCAAGCCCATTTTGGAATGGATAACTGATGTCAGCAAAGATAACATATAATTTCATCATTTTTCCAGGACACAAGATTTTCCATAGTCCTTCATGATAGAAATATCTTGTTTATCCATAGCCTCTGAAAGTAATGACAAATTTCCAGAAGCAAAACAAAATTGTAGGCCCAGAATCCTGATCCCACGGTGACCAGAAACCACTGCCTGAGGAGTGGAGCATGGTCTCCATGGATGGAAGTAAGGTTTGCTTCAAAGTGATTTAAGACACAAATCTTAAGTGTTTAGAGACACACCCCTGAGTTGTTTAAAAATATCAGTAGATACAACTTAAATCTTAACCTCTAGGCAGCAAGATGAATTTCCTCATCTATAAAATGAAGAGGCTGAAATAGCTTGCAGGGATTTTTTCTCTTCTAAATACGATAATTTAGAGATGCAGGATTGTGTGTGGCATGGTGGTCCAGTCACAATGGGCAAGAGAGACAATGCTCCTGACACCAGCTGCCACTGAATGTTGCCTGAATATTGATTATTGTAAAATTCATTACAAAAGTGGAAGTGTTAAAATGTCCAAAATAAATGAAGACATGATTCTAAGTGATTGGAGATATCCTTCTAGGAAAAGAACTCATTCCAGTCTGCTCCAATCACCATTCTGATACTATGATCTAGTTCGAGGGTAAGAAATGAGGAAATTGAGCTAATTGAGGGGATTAGGACATCAAGTGGTTAATTGTAAGAATTAAGTGAATCATACTGACTCCATCTTGTGACTCAATTCTGGAGCTAGTTCAGTTCACTTTCTATTCAATTATGGGTCTAATTCAAATCTTGACAATTTATACCTTCGGAAGATTGAACCTTTATTTTCTTGGTCATTTCATCTTTCACTTGCCACACTAGGATAGGTAAAGGAGAATTGAGCAGTCAATATAAGGCTGAACACATTCAGTCTACCTGATTCTCCATTCAAAAAACATACTGTGTGACGGGGTAAGCCACTTAACTTCTCTCTCACCTTATTTTCTTTATTTATAAAAAATGGATAATAACAACACCTGATTCACAGGGTTGTTGTGAGGCTCAAGTTAAATAACAGACGTGAAGTGCTGGGTGTTGTGGTGGTGATGATGATGGTTGTGATGTTATTGTTTAGAGACTGAGGAGACAAAGAATTAAAAATACTGAGAGACTGAAAGGAAGGAAAATTCTTCCCTATCGTGAGGGAAGGCTGACAAAGAGGAAGAGGGGAAGAGCAAAGCAAAGGGTCAGGAGAGAATATCAACGAATAGGCAAGCACACAAACCATACTCAGGATTAATGAGACAGATAATAGAAGACAGAAGAGGAAACCTGCCTAAGATCACAAAGAGGGTAAATGCCAAAGTTAGGGCTTAAACTTAATTCTTCAGAATTCAAAGGTTCTTCCTGCTATATTATATCTTAGACATTAGGCAATAAGGTTGAACAGATAGAGAGTTACAGAATTTGGGTATGAATCAGGTTCTGCCACTTCCTACTTACATCATCTCAGGTAAATCTTAATTTCCTCTGTAAAATTAGGGGTTTGAATTAAATGATCTTTAAGGTCCTTCCCAGATCTAGATTAAGACCAAGGGACAAAGAAAACACAGAGGTAAACAGACAAAATGACCCAAAGGACAGAAAGACCCAGGAGCACAAAGGTCCAAACACCAGCTAGCTGTCGGATTGGCTTCTCTGGGGCTCAGTTTCCTCCCCTGTAAAGTGAAGAGGAAGAGCTGGCTGGTCCTCAAGCTGATTATTGAGACCCATAAACACATGATGCTGACACAGATACAGACACAGAAAATGAGGTAGGCACAAGGACACAGAGAGGAACAGAGACATAAAATCAAACAAACATAAAAATAGATTGGCTTCATTCAGTAAGACAGACTCAGATGCAATCACACATACATACATAGATGTTCAGAGACATGGGAATCACCCACCCTGAGACATACACAGATGTGGTGAGATACACACACATATTGAGACAAATACAGATTCCTCACATTCAAAGATACATTTGTTCTCTTATGCCACAATTCAAGCTCCCTATCCAGCCTCTGCCCCTTTCACACCTCACAACTGGATCAATGAAATCCTATCTGAGGGCAGATCCCTTCCTTGCATTTCCATCCTACTACCTCCAGATCCTGTGTCTTTGGAAACAAAAAGATCTCTGGGATCTTTCCTTCTGGAGACCCCTCTCTCCTTCTGCAACCTTTGTGCCCTGTCAGCTGATTGAAGAGTTAGTACAAGAAAGCAGGTTTTGGTACCAGGAAGGAAAATGTCCTGTGCACACCAGTGCCTAGCGCCAGGAGCCCAGCCTAGAACACTGATAAACTCTGCCCAAGCACACACCTGCCCTGCCAACCCTCATTGCATATGGGGCAGTGGGCCAGGCCAGGAAGACTTTGGTTCCATCACTATAAAAGGGCTCTCTCTGTGAGTCACCCTGCTCCCCTGCCCCTCCCCACACGGCTCTGGCTCTGCTAGCACGTACAGACCGTAGGCACCACCACCAGGGTATTCACCTCCCAGTCTGCAAGCAGCATGGCTCCCCCTTGCCCAAGCTGGCTTTCCGTCTTGTCCCCAGCCAGGACCCCCATCTCTCTGCTGTTGCTCCTCCTGCTTCTGGTCCCCTCCCACCCCTACCACGTGTTGAGAAGAGAGAGGAATTCATCTGAAGAAGAGGGAGATTCTGGGGTAGAGGATTTACCCCAAGAGGAGAAGCTACCTGGAGAAGAGGAGCTTCCCAGTGAGGGAGATACACCTGGACAGGGTGAGCCATCCAAGGAAGAGGATCCACCCAGGGAGGAGGTCCCACCCAAGGAAGAGGATCCACCCAGACAGGAGGATCCACCCAAGGTTGAAGATTCTTCAGTCCCTGAAGATAATGTTGGTCCCCACAGGGACATCTCAGAAAAGAAAGGTTAGTTTTCCATTGTTACTTTCTGCCCCATAGCTACCCCGTAGCTTCCCCCTCTCCCCCAGAAGCTAAATCCAAGGTCCAAGTATTTAATCCCTCCTTCTACACCGCACTGACTGAGAAAAAGAAAAGAATGGAAGTAAAAAGAACAGAATGCTGTATGTTGGGGCAGGGGAACGGCACAAAGGAAAGAGTTGGGGAGGGAAGGAGAGGATGAGGAAAGGGGTTTGGGGCTTTGCAGTTTTATCTAGAACTTATATCTTCTGCAAGAAATGGTATGCCTATTTCCCCCAAGAAATTTTTCTTTTATAATTCATCAGGGAGAGAGGAAAAAAAATGGAAGGGAAAAGGAGAAAGGAAGGAAGAAAGAAAAGAAAGGAGGGTGAGAAAGAAAGAAAAAAGGAAGGGGAGGGGAAGGGAGAGAAAGAGAAAATTGGAAAGCTTGAACTGGGAAGAGTTGGAGAAGAGCAGGTAGAGTGGGAGAAGGAGAAGAAATGAGAAAGCAAGGGGAAGAGGAGGAAAAAGGGGGAAAACTAGGGAAAAAGTAAAGTGAGGAATATGGGGAAGGGGAGAGAAGAGGTTAGTGAGGAGATGAGAAAAGAAGGATGAATAGTAAGGTGGCATAGCCATGTGGCACAGCCATAGGGCACCCACTCTGGAGTCAAAAGGATCTGACTTCAAATCTAGCCTCAAACACTTACTAGCTATGTGACTCTGGGCCAGTCATTTAACCCCAATTGTCTCAAAAGAAAAGATGGGGGGAAGAGGGAAGAAGAAAGAAAGTAAGAAAAGAGAAAGAAGAGATAAAGAGAAGAAAGGAGAGAGGGAAAGACAAGAAGAAAAAAGATAAGATAGATAGGTAGGTAGATAGAGCCTTTATGAGATGCTTACTATGTGCCTAGCACTGTACTAAGAGCTGAGGATACAAATACAAGCCAACAAGAGAATTCCTACCATTGAGGACCATACATTTTACAGGCAAGAACAAAACAGCATAAAGGGGAATTGCAAAGGGGAGTAGTAGCACAGTAAAGATGTGCGTGTTGGGGGAATCTTCAAAGGCCTATTTTGCTAGATAGCCAGGGCACCTATGGTCACAGAAAGGAGATAAGGAAAAGGGAAAGGAAGAAAAAAGAGAGAGAAGAAGGCAGGGAAGAGCAGAAGAGGAGCAGAGAAGTAGGAGTGAGAGGGAAGAGAAGAAAGGGAAAGAAGGGAGCAGTGAAAAGGCAAGAGGAAGGAAAGAAAGAAGAAAAAGGAGAAAGGGGATAACAAAGAAAAAGGGGAGAAGGGACAAAAAGAAAAAAGAGAAAGAAGACGAGGATTTTTTCCCTTTTGCCTTTGTGGTCCATCACACGGTGACTGTTGATTTAAAAAAATGCCTGTTGATTGATTTTTAAAAGAAGGAAAGGGAGGAAATGAAGAAAGAAAAAAGGAATAAGCTTTGAAATGGATTAAGGTCACATAGGGGGGAAATGGGGGGGAATTTAAATGTCCTAATCCCCTTTGTAGTAATCATAGGAAAAGGGTATTTGTGTAATGCTTTAAGGCTTGCAAAACACTAGTTTCCTCATGCTGGAGTTCCCTTCGGAGAAATTCACAGAACTAGGCTCCATTTGAGTCTCCCAACAATCCTGATACTACAAGTGTTGTCTGCATTTACAGACTAGAAAGGTAAGGCTCAGGAAAGTTGAGGGTCTTAGACCTCTTGGTCCCAGAGCTAGTAACTGTCAACAGGCAGGATTTGAATCTGGGTTTTCTAAACCCAGGGCTGTCATGTTGCTTTACAAGAAGGAGGAACGTAGACAGAAATGGGAAAGAGTGGATGTGGACAGCAGAGAGCTGGGAAGGGAGCGTGAGGCAAGCCATACATTCCGTGTTGCCCACGGTGACGAATGTCCTCCTTGCCCCTGTTTTTTGTAGATGAAGAGGACCAACACTGGCGCTATGGAGGTGAGATGACTGTCTTCTAAACCGCCCCCTTTCCCCTCACCTCCTCCCCCTCTTCAGTCATTCCCCAAACCCCAAGGATCCTCAGACCTTAAACTGATCACCACGCCTGCCCCTGCCCCCATTCCGGAGCCCCCAACACCTCCCATCTTCCTTATCCTTCCTCCCTTCCTCCCTCTCCTTCCTTTCTTCTCTCCACTTCTCATCTCTTCCTCCTCCCCTCCTCTTTTTTTCCTCCTAATTCTTCCCCCTTCTCTCTTCTGTCTCCTCAGCCC